>JAOTQJ010058252.1:0-13965 GCA_025642045.1 Solanum sejunctum
GGGAAATAGGGATATATCGGGCGCGTGAGGGCCACGTGCCCGTAATTAATTGATTTTTTTTTTTGAAAATAAGGGTTAAAAAATTATTAAAAATAAAATAAAGACTCGGTGATTAATTTGACACCGTGGAGGATAAAAATTGGGTGTCAACATTAGTAATATATAAAATTTACTATTATGAGATTAAATATATAAAAATAAAAATATTTCTCAAAATTTTTTTGTACTTTTTTTTTATGTTTTATATTTGTAGTTTTGTGCTAGTAAATTTATTTAAATAAATTAGCTTATAAATTTTATTTATTTGTGAGTTCATATTTACATAATATAAAAAAAATAAAGATATTAATAAATTTGAAACTAATATCAAATAACTTTCGATATAGCGCTGAAAATTATAAATTCTAATGAGGATCTCGATTTTAAATCTATAAAACCATGTGATCGTAGGTAAATAATTGGCCAAATAATATGCACAATTCAAGTACATTTTATTTCAATTGAATTGTATTTAAATTAGTATTTTATGTACTTGAATAGTGTGTAATGAAATTATTATCATGTCTGGATAGAACTAATATATATATATATATATATATATATAAATTCTTTTGAAGAATTTAAATAACTTTAGGCAATTCCCTTGAATACTTTTAAGGATTCTAAGATCGCTTAACATAGAAAGAAATTATTTTTAATCTCATAAAAATAATTAAAAAGTATCATGTTTTAATGCAACTGGTGCACTTACTATGATCATGTTTTACTATCCATGAGATGATATTATGTTTTAATGTGCATACAAGATAATTTCATTTTCATGTGAATATATTTGAATGAAATCAGATTTGACAAAGATTAATCATTTCTAGCCAATAAAGCAATTGTTGATTATGCAAATCCAAGAAGATAGCAAAGAAAATCAGTGACAAACATCCAAAGTTTTTTTTAAAGACACGATTTATCGTTTCTAAAAAATAAAATGATGCTTTCATCGGGAAAGTAAGATGCATATTGTACTCTTTAGTTCTTGATCAATATTTTATCCCATTGAACTTTTTAGGCAAAATTTTTAACGAGATAGTAAGCATTGCATATTTAAAGATATATTTACTCTTTGTTTTTACTAGAATTTTTTATAAAATAAAATTTTAACAAGGCACATCATTTATGGAAGCCTAAGAAAAAAATATTATAAAATATATTGTTTAGGTAGATGTTCACTAAATGTAATCTCCTACTACTCTTCATCGCTATGTTTTGCCTTCCCACTGATGTAAAATCTTTAAGGGTCATTTGGTACAAAAATAAATAACGTGAGGATTAAAAATAGGAGATTAGTAACTTAGAAATTATTTCTTATTCAGTATTTGGTTAATTATTTCCCATCTAATCTTGTGTTTAGTTTAAACCTCTACAAAAAGCTTTTTTCTAATTATATCTTTGAATTATTATAGAATTTTCTATTTTATGTAATTGGATCAAGGTAGATAATTACCAATTTTTATTTTTTTTTGTGTGTGTGTGTGACGGCTTTCTAACTAGCTAGGAGAAGAACAATTGTGTCTCCATGTTTGTTATTTCCTTGCTTGAATTATTTGAAGATAAATAATTATCATCTTAATTAATAAATTTGATCACTCACAAAACGTAAATTTTTAATGTAATAAAAATAGACCATCTATTTTTGAAATAAAAAAATATGATAAAAAATAGTAAAAATGCATAAACCATCTGCATTTACACATAAACATTACAAGTTGTTATTTTAATATGAAGTTAATATCTTAAAAGTCACTTTAAGAATTTATCTAGCAAAGTCATTGAACCTTATTTTGTAACAATAAAATCATTCAACCAGGCCTTTGTATCAACAAATTCACTCAACTAAATTACTTATAAAAAAAAAATTGAGATAGCAAATTATATATATATAAACCCACAAATAAATAAAATTTAAAATTTGACATGATTAATTTTTTAAAAAATTTAAATATGAATTCACAAATAAATGAAACTTGTAAGGTAATTTTTTTTAAATACATTTACTAGTATAAAACTACAAATATAAAATATAAAATCAAGAAAATAAAAAAGATTGTAAAAGAATTTGAGAGATAATTTTGTCTTTACATGTTCAATACTGTATAGGGTATATAACTAGTACATTTTGTTAGTTATATATAAGCTCAAAATTCCTACCAAATATATTACTGAATAATATCATACATAATATATGGATTATTTTTTCTAATACACCCTATCAAACGAGCATTAAGGACCGTTTGGTAGAGTATATAAGAATAATACTAAATAAAATATATTCGTAATGCATTAATAATATATACTTGTATTAGTAATGCTTGCGTTGATTATATATAGATTATTTGGTATGCATTATTTGATTTGATGTATATTAAAAATAAAATGTATTCTATTAAAGAAAATATTTATAAAGATACACTCCACAATTATGATGGAAAAGATGTAAAAAATACTTTGAGGGATAATGAGGTCTTCGACCATAATAATGCATGCATTAAAACTCTTTGCATCACTACTACCTAAAAATATATGATATTAATAATGCATACTTTAATGCACAATAATGTATAACTAATGCATAGCAAAAAAATACATCATATAAAATATTATTAATATAAAAAATTAATGCATACATCATTTTTCTCAATAAATTCTATCAAACGACCCATAAATACTTTATTGCCGTACCACTTCCATGATCTGCCCCCCTAATGTCATATTTATGACACCCCTTTTATTTTTCTTTATGTAATTTTATAAATAAAGAATGAGAAATCATATTGTATACTACTTGAACATATTTGAGAGAATAAAAAAACTGCCCTCTCTTGTTTCTCATTTGTTTTCTACTTTCTTGCTTCATATATTATTTTTTAAATTTAATTTTACACCAAATATAATAATCATTAGAGGCTTCTATTGATATTCCTATATAAGATAAGAGACGGATACCTCTATCTTAGACGGAAGAAATAGTATCACTGTTCAAAGAGGGGGAAAAGGCATAATTTCCCTCTCCCTTTTGAAAAGTCATTTATGTATTTTAACTATTTAACTAATTTATTGTATATTTATACTTTTCAAAAGTGAATTATTTTAACCTTTCTACCCAAATCAACAAATTTCTCTTGCTGTTTTTGGAAGTTTCAGCGCCGCCGTACTTCCTCTCCTCTTTAATTTCGCTTTAGTATCTTTAGTAGCTACTATATTGCATTTCGTTTTCTGTAACTTAGCAGTTTCCTTGGTTCGACTATCTCTCCATGGTCATCTTCCTTCTGAGATTGTATTGTTCTAATGGATGTAAATTTACAGACTGTATGTACTTAGATTAAAAGTTTATTACCAATTTCGATTAAGTGAAACATTTCAGAAAAAAAAATTCAACAAATTCAATCATAAATCTTTGCTGCAAATTTTTTTGACAAATTTAATTGTAAACCCAAGTCGAAAGATCTCTCACACTGACAAATACTCCCAAAAATTCTCTAGATAATTGTCTTAGGAGGATCCGATTTTGACCATAAATAGAAAAAATAAAATTTCTCTCAAGAACAAACTGTATGACAATGAAATTCGAGTCGAAAAAATAATAATTAAGAAATGAAAAATATTGCAACAATCGAAGTATTTTATTTCAAGGAGTGAATTCTACAATCTCATTTATATTCAAGGGCTCTTTAGCTTGTTCTTGAATCTTAAAAAACTTGGTAGATTTGATTTTGACTTGTACTTGAATTCAAAAACTTTTGGGCTTGATCTTGAATTCAATGGTTTTGATCTTGATATATAAATTTGATGAACTTGAACTTGATATGATCTTGTTCTTGATCTCGACTTTTACTTGAGTCCAAGGTTTTTTGGACTTATTCTTGAATCCGATGATCTTAATATTGATGCATTCTTGAACTTGAATGCTTGATTTTTTGAATTCTTCTTGTTGCTTGTAGAGAAATCTGCACATTTAATCCACGAGCTCTCTCTGGCTTCTTGTTAGAATTCCTGATGATAATTCTGAATTATGAGGACCCTTATATGTAGTTATAGAATGGAGGAGTCATAATAGAATCAAACTTTCTTCCGGCCAATCAGATTTAAGGTAATATAGACATGATGCAGGAAAAGTGATAAGAATGGGACTTCTTTCAAGTGATATGGTGATATTTGATTGGTTGAGACACATTACTTGCACATGTGGCGCATATTTATTGACCTTTAATTTAGACAGGAGTGTCATGTCATTTTGACACATGATGTGATCCTATTGTCTTCTTTGTTTGAATTGGTGTGCCACGTCATTCGACACGTGGCGCCAAGTGCGCCTCTTGGATGAAGGGATAATTGGGTTCAAGGAAGTGAGTCATCTTTTGTAGTCAAATAAATGAATTTGAACTTTTAATTGAATTCATATTTTATTGGATCTTAACTAATTAACTTAATTATATTGACTCATAACATTTTTATTGAGCTAATATATTTTAAATTTAATATAATTTGAATTATTTTATAAAATTTATATTTTAATAAATTTTATATGATTATAAATATTTTTTACTTCAAGTCTTGTCGAGATATTTTATCTTTTAAAGATTATATATATATTACTCATATGATGCATGTACGGCTGACATCACTTTCTTTGGAATTATTAAATAATGGCACTTCCGAATGTATGAACAATACTTTAATAAGGATGATGCAATTTATTTGCCTTGTTTCGCCACATGGACCTATGGCCCTACTAATCTTTTCTTTACTTGATCCAACAAGGACTCATACAAAATATACTACCTTAAAACCACATGGACAATACAGTGTGTTTGTTAACAGACTTTTACTTGGAGAGGAATTATAGTTAGTATAGAAAGAGGATTTTCTCAACCTCAATCCCGCATCTATAAATAGAAGCTCTTTTTTCCGATCAACCTTAGTAATTTTGGAGCTCTTATTGTTGATGTTCCCTTAAGCCGACGTCTAGCTTCTTCAGGTAATTTTTCTCCTTATTTTTTTATTTGGTCTTTTGTTTGTTCCTCTCTTTCTCAATCACATGAATATTTTGTATTTTATATTTCATACGGAAGTGACTAAAAAGAAATATACATTTATTTAGTTCATTAAAAAAAAAAATTCTTTGAGTGATAAATCATCTCTTTTTTTAATCACATAGATATCATATATTTCATATGAAAGTGACTAAAAAAAATACAGAAATAACTTCTTTAGTTGATGAATCATCTCTTTTTTTTAATCACATGTAGAATTTGTTTTTCATATGAAAGTGACTAAAGAAAGAACACACAAATATTTAATTCATCAAGAAAATAGCTTCTTTGGTTGATGAATCATCTCCTTTTTGTTTAATCACATGTATATTTTGTATTACATATGAAAGTGATTTTAAAAAAAGAATACACATGCTTTTAATTCATCAAGAAATAATTTTTTTGGTTGATGAATCATCTCCTTTTTTTGTTTAATCACATAGGTATCTTGTATTACATATGAAAGTGATTTAAAAAAGAATATACATGCTTTTAATTCATCAAGAAATAACTTCTTTGATTGATGAATCATCTCCTTTTTTTGTTTAATCACATGTTCCCAAATAACCTTATTTTTATCCTTTTTGTGAAAAGAATAAAATAAAAATACTTACAAAGAAAAATGATGTTTATTTTTCCTTGTAATAAAGAGTCCATGATTATTGTATCTCCTTGTCAACTTGGTCCCCAGTTTTCTTTTGTTGTAGGGCCATAATTCAAGATTCTTATTATTACAAGAATTTAATCTTGAGGTGTAAAGAGACGGATCTACATCCCCCCACTTTAAGCAATGTAGTTTTATGGTAGTTCTTATCGCGCAAAGGAATGGATACTCATTTCCGCCTTAAGAACAAGGTAACTTTTATGGTAGTTCTTATCGCGCAAAGGAATGGATACTCATTCCCGCCTTAAGAACAAGATAAAGACTTTATGGTAGTTCTTATCGCGCAACGCAATGTAGTATTCTCGCCTTAGGAACACGGTAACTTTATGGTAATTCTTATCGCGCAAAGGAATATATACTCATTCCCGCCTTAAGAATAACAAAGAGCTTTTCTTGACAAGATTATATTTGTATATTTTTTTCTTGTCGTAAGTTCGTCATTAATGATTTCTTTTATTCCTCGCAGTTTGAAAAGATGGTGATTTTTCAGGCAATACATCTCTCCTTCCACCAAACTTAAGTATCTTATAGTCGAAACTGAAGACAATATGGAGAAAACTAGGTTCCCAACTCAAACTCCATTAGCTAGTCGATATGCGAGTCCGTGGCCTTCTATGAAAAACCCACTTCATATAGCAAATTAGACTTCAGTGAAAACTCACAAATCCAATAAGCTACTCAAGTTGGGTCTCTTCAAGCACCAGATCATCATCATGCCAACATTGCAACTTTCCTTCCAAGCTTAGGTCGTCACATAATTCAAGGTGCGATTTGCTGAGGAGACACCATGATAGTTGAGGGAGAGTATCGCTACATTCCAGATTATTAGGAGTGGACTGAAGATGTACTTGGTAGGTGTCAAGAAGCTTTGGATATAGCTCAAATTTATGATGTTGTTTATGCATCACTTTTCACTTATGATTGTAATTCAGATATTTTACGAGCATTCCGTGAAGCTTGGTGCCCCAAAGCAAACACGCTTTTTATATCTGTTGAGGAATTGTCCATTTCTTTATGGGATTTATATGTTCTTGGAGGCTTACCAATTTTAGGTTCTCTTTACGAAGAATTGGTACTTGAGGTCAAGGAACTTACTAAATTTGATGAAAAGAAGACAAAATATCTTTCTCGGACTTATGAATATTTATTTGCGGCCTATCATCATCTTCGGGGTGCTAACCAAAGGGTATCTTTTAGCCAATGGATAGAGTTTTGGTGTAAGAGACCCTTAAGGTATGGACCTTCTCCACCTAGGCAGGAAGAGAAACCTTCTCGTCTTGAACTAACATATAATCCTAGTAGAACTTTGCCTGACATAAAGAGATGGTCACATATTGAAGAATTGGTATTATCCAAATAGGGGTAAGCTCTAACAAAAGAGATGAGACATATCTGATAGCCTTCTTATCTTGTTGGTTGTGCATTTTTGTCCTTCCAAATGAGAAAGGGCCATCACATTCGTCCTGGGACTTTCAATATGGCAAGCTTGATGGCGAGTGGAAAAAGGGTCAGCCTCGTAATTCCGGTGTTGGTCTGTATCTGCAAAGGTTTGAACAAGATCTTAACTACATCCCAACTTAATCAAATTATAGCCTACTTCTCCATTCATTATGTTTATGGTTGGCTCGCTCATTATTTCAAGACTCATTTCACATTTGCTAATGGGCCCTTTGTTCTTGCTATGGTAGTATATTCTGGAGAAGGTGATGTAAGGTACTTTGATAAAAATGATGTGAGGAAATGTATTCATGGTGGTGAGAATGTTGCTTGGTCTTCTACTATACTGTAAAAGAGCTATGCTTACTTTTATGTTGATAATGATCGTGCACTAGAGTTGGAGATGAGCTACTTCATAAGTATCCGTTTCAATTATCTTTCCCTTAGATGTAAAAATTCATTTATCATTGAGTCATACAACCCACACACTTCATTGTCAATTTGGATTCTTCCAGAATATTCCTTGGTATTATGAAGAATGATATTCGCAGTGCTCCTTTGGACAAGGGACTTATATTTTGGCGGATCTGCACTATGAGTCGATCTTCATCACGAGCAACTTCTCCCCTAACCATGCCAAATACGGGAGACTCTTTTGGATCTGACTATCAGATTTGGTGGAAGAAGACTCATGGGAATTTTCTTAGTGATCATTTGCAGGGTTTGGTGAATGTTGCTGGACCAACTCATGTTGTACCGTTAGAAGGTTCAGATGAAGTGCGTATATCCAAAGTCCTCAATGCTAATGCAGACGACACACTTTCTTTAGGTGCCAAGGCATCCAGACAACAAAAAATAATAAAGAAAAATCTTGACTCCCTCCAGTGCCACCAAAAGAAAAGACATTACTCAAGCTGCTCAAGTTCCTAAAAGGTTGCTTCAATATGAGAGTGAGAGTAGTAGTAGAGATCGCTATTGGAAGAGAACAAGTGTACATCCAGATGAAAATGCTACTATGCCTGTGGTTGAACTACATGATGAGACGAGTAGCCCCTAGAGGACCATAATGACCCTTATTGAAGAGGTATGATTTAGACTTTCCTTATCGTGTATATCTTAGCTCCCCTTTTTGATTATTCGCCCCCCTTTTTTTAATGTAGGAGAATAAAAGGACAACTTCTATCTCTTGTAATGAGGTTAAAGATACTTTGAAATCTAATGCACGCAACTACCCAATGGCTGATATGTCCATATTTGATGGGAAAAGAGTTCTCCTAGATGCTCAAAAGAATTTCATCTCTTCTCTTTGGACCATTATTCGAGAGAAAACTTTCTAAATGTAATGTAGATTCTACTTCCTTTCTTAAAGACAAAATCTAACCAATTATCAAGGAGATGAAATGCAAAGATGTGGATATCTCGCCTTTGATAAAATTATTAGACTCCTTTTTTAAGTTTGCTACCTCGTATGACCAAGCAAGATCAACCCTTCATGATATAGATATGGAGACCACAAGAAAAGAGTTGTTCCTAGCAGCGGAAAACGTCTTTCAAATATGATGCTTGAGGAGTATGAAAAGATTAGAGTGATGTCCTCTCTCCAACAATCACTAAGGAACATGAGAAAGAAGATAAGAGAGCTATGTAAAAAGGCACAAGCTTTGGAAGCCCATTTAGCAACTGCCAAGGATGAAGTCGAAGAGGCCAAGCTAGCTACCACACTTGAAGATAAGAAATTTGATGCATGCTCTATTGGAACAAAAGAAGGAGCATCTAGTAGCTGATTAATTATAATATATGCTTAAATTAGATTTATTCCTCTCCCCCCTTTTTATCTTCTTTTACTTATTTTATTTTCTTTAAAGTTACATAATATGTTAGATAATTTGTGATATTGATATTTTTCCTTGTCTTACATTATGCATCTTTATGACGTCTTTTTTTTTATTGCATTCTCCCTCTTGAATTTGCGTTGGTTGCAACCCTTAATAATCTAAACTTGACCCATAACTTATAGGCCAATAAGAATAACATAAGCTCTCCTTGCAAATACTCTGAATATTAATGCTTCAACTTATAAGATAAGTCTTAAGGACTTCCAAAGCTTGAACATTTTAACTTTCAAACTTGATGATTTTTTTTGTTAGTTTGAAGGCATTTAGAAATCTAGATCTTTCACTTGAAGGCTTTAACTTTCAACTTTGTAAAATTTGAAGACTCTGATTTGGTCCACATGCTTGACTTGGAATCACCCCGTAGGTTTGGGGAATTTAAATGTCTCAACCCCATACTTTGGAGGATTTCAACTTGCAATCTTGGAAGATTTGAAGGCTTCAAGTCGAGTGTTTGGAGGATTTGAAGACTTTCAATTATAAGGTTGGTGAAGCCTATATTTGATAGAGGTTTGCCCCCATCGAGTCACCACCATTTGGTATGAGACCAAAGTTTGATAAAAGGTACTCACAGCTTTAACACTTATATAAGAGATCAAGTGGGGACATATGATTTTTTGATACTCATGCAACTAAACTTGAAATATAACTCCAAGTGTCCACGTACCTCAATAAAGAGGATCAAGTCACAACATAGTTCTGGGACAGTGATTATTTTTTTTTGGTGTGCCGTACACAGTTTATACTCTTGTAGGCCAGAAGTAACATGCAGTTTATGCTCGTATATCGCGGAGTGCCATCTCACTTCAAGGATAGTACCTCTTGAGGAATTTGGCATTTATGGGACCAATCCTTACGTCATTTGCATCGACAAGTTTGTAAGCACTATTTGAATATGCTTCTTGTACTATAGATGATCCATCCCACTTCGAGGTGATTTTGCCTTCAGACTTATGTGAAGTGATAATGGGTCTCCTTACAGCGAGGACTTGGTCTTTGACTTGAAAGCACCTTAGGTGAACCTTTTTGTTAAAAGCATGAGATAGACGAGCCTGGTAACATTCAAGATTTTGTTGAGCTTTGAGCCTCTTTTCATCTAGTGCTTCTAACTCAGAGAGATGTAGTCGAGCATTCTTTTCTTTGGTAAGCCCCTCCTGAATAGCAAGCCTCAAGAAAGGTATTTATCGCTTAAGTGGCAGGACTGCTTCAACTCTAAAAGCAAGCGAATATGGGGTTGCTTGAGCTAGTGTACGATATATTGTCCTATATGCCCATAAAGCTTCTTCCATTCTTTCATACTAGTCTCGTTTGGACTTAGAGACTACTTTTTTTAGAAGATTGCATAGAGTCCTATTAAATGCTTTAGCAAGACCATTGACAGCAACATGATACATAGAGGATTTGCGCTACTTAAAGCAAAAAAGATCATAAATCTTATTCATCAATTTGTTATCAAACGACTTGCCATTGTCGGTTATTATGTATCGAGGAATGCTAAATTGCTATATGATATTCACTCGAATGAAGTTTGCAATATTCTCCTTCTTTACTTTTTTGAGAGCTACAACTTCAGCCTATTTTGAGAAGTAAGTTGCAGTTAAGATATATAGGTGCCCACCAGAAGATTTTGGGAGTGGTCCAACTACATCCAATCACTAAGAATGGAATGGCCAAGATGCAATAGGTGTAAAACTTCAGGCTGTAGATGTATGAAGTTCGCATAAAATTGACAAGCTTTGCACCTTCGTGCATAATCTAAGCAATCTTTTACCATGGTTGGCCAATAATACCCATTCTCTTTATATAAAAGTTGAGCTTTGATCCGGATTGATGTGATCCACATACTCCCAAATGAGTTTTCTACAGAGCTTGACTTGCTTCTTCCTCTCCCAGACATTGAAAGAGTACCCCCTCAAATAATCTTATATATAGTGTCTCCTTATAGTAAAGGAAATGAGGTGCACAACGATGAATGTTAGTCCTCTTTCTGGCATCTTCTGTGAGTATCCCATAACATAAGTAGTAGATGATAGCTTATCGCCAGTCCTCTTTTTTGACTTCAGAAACTGCAATATCATGTTCAAGCTTATCCTCTATATATTCCTCTTCATCCAGTGGTGGTACTACCTATTTTTGGCAGATAGTAACTTATGTTTGATTAGGAAGAGTTAGAGTTGAAGTTAGCGAAGCTAAGGAATCAACTGTTTTATTTTCCTTTCTCGGCACATGTTAGAGGGTTACATCTCCAAGCCATCCTATTAGTTTTTTAGTATAATAGTGATATGGGTGTAGTTCATCCTTTATGACCTCATAAGTTCCCAAAAGTTATTTAGTCACTAGTTGAGAGTCACCAAAGACTTGCAGTTATAATTTTTTCATGTCACCAGCCATTTCGAGACCAAATATCAATGTTTGATATTTTGCAATATTACTGGAGTAATGTTATTTTAATGTGAAGGAGAATGGTATGACCTCTCTTAATGAAGTGACAAACACCACTCCAGTGCCAGCTATACCATGATGTGCAGCCCAATCAAAGTACATCTTCCAGGGAGGTTGTATTTCAGTAGCCATCGCATCTTCATCAGGGAGCTCATCAGTCAGCTCCCTATCATCTGGTATCGGATAGTCTGCCAAGAAGTCTGCTAACATTTGTCCCTTTACAACATTTTGAAGGGTATACACGATCTCAAATTACTGGAATTAGAGATATTACCTTGCCAATCGATCATTGAGGACTGGTTTCAACTTGACAAATGTGATAGTATTTGCTTTAAATATGAGATGAACAACGTGAGCTTGAAAATAATGCTTCATCCTTTGAATTAAAAAGACTAGAGCTAAATATAACTTTTCGATTGGCGAATAATTCAGCTCATGGGGCCATCATTCTGCTCAAGTAGTAGAGGGAGTTTTTTTTACTTTCGCTATTCTCTTGAGGTAATAGGGCTCCAACAGACCTTTCTTGTTCCACAATGTAGAGTATCAATTACTTTCTATGTATAAGGGCTACTAGAACTGGAGGGTTTGCCATATATGCTTTGATACTTTCAAAAGCTTCTATACATGTTTGATCCCACTTAAAAGGAACACCTTTCTTTATAAGATGACTGAATGGTTGGCATCTCCCACCTAGATTCGAGATAAACCTCCTCAGGTAAGCTAAGTTTCCTTGAAGGCTTTTTAACTCATGAATATCTCAAGGCTTGGGCATCTTCAGGATGGCATCAACTTTAACTTGATCAATCTCGATCCCTTGATGTCACACAATAAAGCCAAGAAATTTTTCACAAGTAACCCTAAAGGTACATTTTAATAGGTTTATCCTTAGCAGATATTATCGGAGCAATTCAAACATCATTCTTACATCTTTCAAATAATCATCCCTCTTTCTCGAATTCACCACAAAGTCATCAAATATATTTTGCAGGGGCCTTTAATATGTGGCATCAACATTTTTTAGACTGAAAGGCATCACTTTGTTGCTATATATACCTTTAAGGGCGCAAAATGTGGTGAGTTCTTCGTTCTTTGGTGACATATGGATTTGATTATAGCCAGAAAAACCATCCATGAATGACATCGCCTTGTAACCAGTTGTTGCATCAATCATTATCTCTGGAATGGGCAGTGGAAACTCATATTTAGGACATACATTGTTGAGATCTCTGAAGTCAACACAAACTTGAATTTGGCCATTCTTCTTCCTCACAGTAATAATGCTTGAAATCCATTTAGGGTATTTAACTTCATGAATAAAGCCTACCTCAATAAGCTTGTTGACTTCATTCTCGATCAATGGGACCAACTCTGGCCTAAAACGTCTTCAGGCCTACTTTACAGGGCGAGCACCATTCTTGACTGCCAATTGGTGGGCCGCTACTTTAGGATTCAAACCAGGCATTTTTTTTAACTCCAAGTTAACACATCATTATACTATTTGAGAAGATTTATATAAACATTTTCTACCTCAATTTCTAGAAAAATGCTTAAGTAAGTTGGCCTTGGGTCTTCATCAGTACCAAGGTTAAACTCCTTCTAAAGATCTATCGTGGCTTTCGCTCCTTCTTCTAGTTCTGGTGGAGCATCTTTAACATCTTCTTCCTTTTGTGGATTATTCTCACTAATACATATGTGGTAACACCCATCAATGCATTTTGATCCTCCATCAACCTTTACTTGATATGAGGTATCGAGCTCCCTCAAAGTTGCAATATGATATGAGGAGCCTATACTTTCTTTATCTTCCTCATATTCCTTGGTGTAAATCACAATGTGAGTCTTTGCCTTTAGTACCTCTCCACACGAAATCATGAATTCCACTTTTTGCTTTATCCTAGAAAGAACTGTGCTTTGGACATCCTTTTGGATCAATGGAGCAAGTGTTGACACCCTTAGGTAACTTCTCTGATGCTTCTTATTTTCTCTCTTAAATTGTCCCAACCTCTCAAACATAGAAGTTCTCGTAGTGGGTTTTGTAAGTCGATTAAAGACAGAAAGCCTTTTCTTAGAAGTAGAAGACTCATCTTCGATAGTGATGTAATTGTTACTTACTCTTCTAATGGAAACACGAGCTGGAGGTGTTTCGCTATAGCCTAAACCTTCATGCGCCTTCCTGGTGACATCATCTGATAGGAGTTTCCCTTATTTAGATATCTCATTAGGATTGTATCCAACCTTTGCCAGTAACTTATAAGCATTTGGATTAAAGCTGTTAGAACCCGTAAGCCCTTAATTGGTTCAATTTAGTAAAGTTTGGGACCAATGTAAATTTCTTCTAAAGTGTAGTCTTTAAGATTTAAAATTATTAGTTGGGTCATGTGTGGTGGCACTTTTTGATTGGTTCAAGTGGAGACTTGATTGCCTATATATATGTATATATCTCTTG
>JAOTQJ010058263.1:0-13963 GCA_025642045.1 Solanum sejunctum
TAAGGTGTGGTCATGTCTCGTACTTTAAATATCCTGGCCCCAACGGCCTAGTCATATGCATTTTCTTTTGGCTTGTTAATACTATTTATCTTCTTAAAGGCATGTCAAATGCAGAAACCACTTTATTGTATGTATAGAAAGTGCATAGTTACAGGTTAGTTCTCCTGAGCCTTATCGACAACGGGTGCCAGTCCGCCCTAATAGGACATTGGGGCTGACACTTAAAGATCTTAGAACGAAAGATTATTAGCATTATTCAACTATGAAATCTTATCTGAGAACATTCATTGATTAAAATCTCACTCATCGATCAAGACTCATTCTGAGTTCACAAAACTATACGTAGTGTAAAATTCAGTTCATATCTCCTTTAACATAGGACTGGAAACTCTTGGATTCCTGGGGTAAGATTAAGATTACTGAATGAATTCAGCCTTCTCATCCTCAAAACCCAGAATGAACGGTAATCAACATGATGTGCATGGGACTAGGCCATAGTTATGACAATCATACACTATAAAGAAATAGAGTATCACCTCAGCTGAAGGGAAAAGATCATATGAGATGGAAAAGAGTTGATCTCTCATCTTGATCACCCCATCACTACTAAAGACTCAAAATCTACTCTAGTTTACCACTTCGTCATCTCCCCCTTAGCTCTCAAGGTCCTCTCTCTAAATTTGTGAATCAGTTCCCTCTACTAGGCTTTAAGCATATACCTTCACATGATAGAGGAATCACTATTCAAAAAAATAGGTGTCTTAAACTCTTCTATCAGACTGTAGTCACATAAATGAATTAGTCACTAAGACTCTCTTCACAGATACCACTCTCAGCTTCCTCTTGTCTTTATGGACATCTTTCTTTATACTTGCTACCCGCATTGGTGCACATAACCACTTCCCACACCTCTTACAATCTAACCTCTTATTTTTCCTCCTAAAGCTCAACTTTTGTGCTCTCATAAACTCATTTACATAAGGCTTATACTATAATGGAAAAAATCATCATCATCTATCCATTCACCCTAATCATCTAAGTTGCTCGGATGATAAGGAATGCTTACATCAGCCTACTTCATATTGACAACATAAATGTACTATTTAGATTCTGATAGCAATCATAGCTTAGAGCTTTACACATCTTTACACAATCATGGGTACATATCTCAAGTCTCTTCTTATCTATTGAGCTATATATGTTTCACTTGTATTACCTAAGGAGCACTTATACTCTGCCCATAGAATCATTTTTCTTACAACTTAGTACCACTCACCTATTCAGTCGTATCTCCTTATCTGACTAACGCTCAAAACTCAATGAATTTTATGAACACTGAGTTAAAATTCATAAGCCTAGTTTTGATCTACCACTTCAAAGGTGCTCTATTTCCTCTATTCAACATCTATGTTTCACCCTCAATAGTATGAATACCACAACATATTAGCAAAAACTTCCTTCTAGTTTGAGCAAGCTCCATCACATCCTGACACTAACTCTCTATCTCTTTATACCTCATCATAACAATCGTAGGGTACTCATCACTTTTTCATCAATCCTATGGCAATCGACTCGTGATCTCATGACTTACCTAATTTGTACATAACTCTAACTATATGCCTCAATTAATCGTCACCCTTGCTATCTCATCCCTTTTTTTCCATCATCATCCTTCTAACACTGGAATAACTCAATTCTGCTAAGGCTTTATAAGGCCTCACATCTCACTCCTACATGGTAACATTAATCTCTTTGGAGATATAAGTTTCTCTCTCATAGGTAACATCAGGAGATAGTTTTGAAAAAGAGGGTCTAGGTACATCTAGGGAGCTAACTCAAGTGCATGGTTCAAATGAGTAATTGTGCACTCCTAGTCCATCAACTTAACACACTAGTCGACTTCTCTCAAACTTGGTGCAGTCTCACTACCATTCTAGTAACTTATTGAATCTCATCTGTAAGAGTTTGAGCATTAGTATCTCTTTCATATTGTAGATGAGGCATAGTCGAAAGGTTTAGAGCATTGCATAAATCATAGATTTCTTAGAAATAGCTCTGTCGCACAATTTAAAATGTGAAAGAAGTGAGACAATTCATAATGTCCTATAACCTCTTACTTATAAATTATGGTTGACAGCACACCTATAAACAAGACTCTACTAGACATAGCTTCAAAGACTCCCTAGGACACTTGAACTCATACTCTGATACCAAGTTTGTCATGCCCTGGGAGGGTATTCTAAACGTAACCAGCACTCAAAGACTATTGCTAGTCCCCAATCGAACCACTTGGCCTCATTATCATATTTATTCATTCATGCATTCTACTATTAGCAGAAGACATAAGGGAAGAAATGTCCACATCATCATATAGTCTCAAAATAATATTATAATAAAAGGCTAGTAGGAGGAACTAGCTCACAATTTTACATCAACATTCAACTCTAGACTATGAAGTCTTTATTGGTGCCAATAACAGACCCATGGCTACGTCAATAAAAATATAACTAATAAATGTCTAACTCTAAGCCAAGATGAAATAAATTTAATGAATCCTCTGAAGTAGTGGAGGCTCACCAATCATTTGAGCGTATCAAATACTCAACGAATCGCCTATTGACGATCTACAAATCATGTATCTACATCATGAACAAAGTAGTCCCAAAGAGAAATGTTAGTACGCGGAATGTACTTATTTTTAAAATAGTTGAGTGAAACGAAAATAGGTAGAATAACATAGAAAAAACAATCAATATCAAGGATCATAACAATCAACATGTCAAACATCTATCTAAAGCAAGAACAAAGAGTAGACAAGTAACCTATCAAACACTCAACTCATCAATCAAAACAAACTCATCTCAGAGGGATTCATCTCAAAGGATGTCAGCTCAACTTATATCATCACTTCTCATCTAGACTCAGATTACTCAATTTTTGAACTTTCTGTGTGTTTCTCGAGCCTACACCTATTACCTATGAGCCAGTGATGGTACAACAAACAAATGTCATTACGACATCTGGCAAGTACCTTACTGGGATAGAAAGGTGTACATTTGTGGGTTTATAATAACATTAAGTCCTCTTTTGGAACTAAGGATACATCTATTTCTCATAGTCCAATCCTCTTATACACTGGCCACATACTTAATGAGTGCGAGTGGGACTCACTCTTACTCATTTTTGGTGCTCAATACTCCTCCTAAGACTCAACATGCTCATAAACATCAACATCATATAATCATCATCAATCATCTCATCTTAAATCAGCCCAATAGGGACTGTCACCATCTCATTAGTCTAGTTCTTAATCAATATCTCAAGGCTTAAAATAGATATTAGGGACAATAGAATAAACAAATCGTTAGAGTTTACTTATGGAGACTCAATGGATTATCAAGTTCTATCAATCTATCATTATTCACATACTCACAATCACAATCTTTATCAACTTTCTCAATCAAGACTCTAGACTCAATTCCTACCTCCATTCATGCAATCTTTATGAAATAATAAGTAGGCTTTGTGCAATATCTCATGAAAATATTTAACTCAAGAAAATAAGTTATGATGATCACCAATATATGGAAATGCATATAATAAATATAATTTCTCAAGAGAATAATCAGAAAATCATGTAAGTAGCTCAAGAACTTTCAAATCACTTCTATGACCATCTATGGAACTTATCGGAGAATAACCTCATGCTTTTAGTTTAGCCTTACATACCTGAAAAGTTGATATTACCATTGAAGTTTGATGAATACTCGCTTTCTTAGAGAAAATCCTCTATCTTGGTAGCACTTTTAAAGTGAAAGAACTTCAAAAGACATGGGTTAAAAGAATCCTCTTTGATTCTTGAAGACTTAGAATCTTTAGTGTTCTTGATAAAGAACCATAATTATTGAAGAAGAAGAAGAGTCAAGAAATCCTTTCTTGGAATTCTTGAATTCATTTTCTTGAAACCCTATGTTATAATTTAAAATCCTATTAGAGATTCATGAATAGATGAAGAAATTTGAGTTTGGTAGATTGAAATTTATGTAGCCAACCTACCTTGAGAATGAATGTTGAAAGATAATCCTAACTTTATGACTTTCTTGATGATTCTTGAGTGTTTATATTTAGGAGTAAATGGGGAGGGTTTTGATTATAAATACTGATATTTTATATGTTTTGGGACTATAAATAGACCCCTAATGTTTTTAGAATAAAAGTTACCTTCAAAATAGAAGAAAAAACTTGTCATAGCTTACCAAAAATGTCCGCATTTGGTCCACGACACGCTACAGGTGCGGACCTTCCGATAGCTTTGCACTCTTTCCCTAAAATAGTCATCACCTTCTACTTCAAACTCTGATTAAGGCGAAATTAGATGCATTCAAAATCAAATTAAAATGTCTTCATTTGATGTATTATGGGTCACCTTACTCATCTTTAGGAGATACAGTCATTTGAAGTTGATCATTTTATCAACTTATACGAAAACATAGTCGATAGAAATTCTTTGGACTTAATTCGATGTAAAAGATCCTAATATACTTTAAATATTTAGAAATTGATCCTATCATATAGAACCTATAAGTCATTGGTTCACCTAACTTTTATAAAATCTTACATTAGTACTACGACCTTGTATATCTCCAATTCTATTCCCACACTTAGAAATTGACTTTAACATCTATGCTTAGTTAAGAATTATCAATTAATATCCTATATCATATGAAGCATGGATCAATACAACAACAACAATAACATACCCAGTATAATTCCACAAGTAGGGTCTGGGGAGGGTGTAACGTACGCAGACCTTACCGCTACCTCAGAGAAGCATGAATCAATATTAGCTAAAAAAATGGGATGTTACAAAATAAGATAGAAATTATAAAACCAATTTAAAACAATTAATAACTATCTCCCCCCAACATTTAAAGAAATAAAAAAGAAAAATATTAAGCTAAACAATTTATATCACTTGGATCAGTACTCAGCTTTTTATTTTTCAAAGACAAATCCTAGTTTGTCATTTATAACTCACATGACCTGTTTAAGTTGAAGGACAAAAATCAAGGTTTTGTCTTATTGATGCTTGAGTTTAGATCATCCTTTTAGAGGGTCCTATATACCCCTATCCCTCCTAGGTTGGTTTTATTATTAACCTAAAGGCGCACTAAAAAATTAAAAAAAAAATCTAAAATTTTTCTATAGTGCCTAATGTCCTTCCTAATATTCAAGAGGCATTGGACTTTGATTTTGGTTAGTTCTAGACTAAGATAAAATATAGGGTTCCTACTAACTCACATCAAACATAACAAATAAGACAAGCATTTAGCAAGTAAAATCTCACGTCTGCCTTTCAAACAAGCAATATGCTTGGAAACACAAAACAAAAGTGCAAACTCTAATAAGTGTGTACGCATAATATTCAAACATATTTTTAACTTGAGAAAAGAAGTATTGATTTTCTTCAAAAATTTACCATGTTAAAACATATTGATATTGAAAAAATAAATATTCTAAAAATTGGTAACATGTTTGAATTATATTCCATATTCAAAATTAAGAAAATCTTATAGACATGATTTCTCACATGTGAAGAAATATTAAATATCCTAAAAACGTGATTTCTATTGTGAAAAATACTAAAAGACATACTTTCAAACATGTAAAATATTAAATTCTAAAGTCATGATTTCTAAAATATACGAAAGTATTAAATATTCTAGAGGTAGAATTTCTACCATTAGATAATAGTGAATACCCTAAAAACATGATTTTTGTGATATAAAATAGTGAATAGTCTAAAAGAATAATCTCAATGTAAAATAAAATAGTGAAAATCCTAAAAACATAATTTTTATGTGAAATAAAATAGTGGATAGGCTAAAGACATGATTTTATATAATGCCCCCCGTAGAGTTGAGAGAATTGAAAGAACAGTTGAAGGACTTGTTATAAAAAGGTTTCATAAGGCCTAGTGTGCCACCTTGGCGTACTCCTATCCTATTTGTTTGTATGAAAGATGGGTCTCTCAGAATACGTTTAGACTACCAACAACTGAACAAGGTCACTATAAAGAACAAATATCCTTTTCTCAGGATAGATGATCTATTTGACCAACTTCAGGGTGCTACTTGTTTCTCCAAGATAGTCCTCAGATCGGGTTATGATCAGTTGAAGGTGAGGAAAAGTGATATTCCTAAGACAACCTTTAGGACACAGTGTGGCCACTTTGAGTTTTTGGTCATGTCCTTCAGCTTGACAAATGCACCTGCAACCTTTATGGACTTAATGAACAGAGTACTCAAACTATATATGCTTCTTATTGCGTTTATCGAACATATTCTGGTATACTCTAAGTATGAAGAGAAGCATGCTAATCACCTTAGTGGTTTTGCAAACATGAAAGTTCATGAGTTGTACTTAAAATTCTCAAAGTGTGAGTTTTGGCTCAAGTCCGTGGCTTTCTTGCGTCATGTGATTTCAGGAGAGGGTATTAGGTGGATACTCAGAAAATTAAGGTGGTTAACAACTAGCCTAGATCAACTTCTCCAACAGAAAAGAAGCTTTTTGGGTTTCGCAAGCTACTACCTTAGATTTGTTAAAGGCGTTTCTTCTCTATTAGCCCCATTGAATAAGCTAACTCAGAAGAAAGCCAAATTTCAGTGGTCTAAGGCATATGAAAAGAGTTTTCAGGATTTAAAGACTTGATTGACTATAACACCACTGTTGACCTTACTAGATGGCACTACAGACTTCTAGATATATTGGGATGCATCACTAGTCAGATTGGGTTGTGTACTTATATAGAGAGGGAAAGTGATAGCTTATGCTTCCAGACCACTTAAGATTCATGAGAAGAATTATCTGACTCATGATCTTGAGTTGGTAGTAGTGAGGTTCTCACTTAAAATTTGGGGTCAGTACTTGTATGGAGTGCATGTAGACGTGTTCACTGACCAAAAAATCTTGCAGTACATATTCAGCCAAACGGAGATCAACCTGCAATAGAGTAGGTGGATGGAGTTGCTCAAGGATTATGATATGCGCATTCTCTACTACCCCAGTAAGGCTAAAATTGTTGTGGATGCTTTTAGTAGGATGTCTATGGATACTACCTATTTGGAGGAAAGAAAGAGAGAAGTAGCGAAGAAAGTGGATAAATTGGCTCGACTGGAAGTGAAACTTAGGAAGAATAATGAAGGAGGGGTAAATGTTCAAAGTGGTTTTACTTCATCCCTAGTGTCAAAAGTGAAGGAGAAGCAAGACCAAGACTTTGTCTTAGTCTAATTGAAAGAAGCAGTCCGTAAGTAGAAGGTGACAGTTTTTCTCTAAAGGGAGAGATAGGGCATTGAGATATCGAGAAAGATTGTGCATGCCCGATATTAATGGTTTTTGAGATAGGATAATGGCTGAAGCTCATAGCTCCAGATATTTTTGGTTCTACTAAGATGTATCATGACTTAAGGGAGGTCAATTGGTGGAACGGGATGAAGAAAGACATTGCTGAATTCATCTCTAAGCAACCCAATTGTCAACTGGTTAAGGTTGAACATTAGAAACTGTGTAGGTTAGCTCAAAGCTTTGAAATTCCTAAGTGGAAGTGGGGGAAGATCAACATGGATTTCTTTACTAGCTTACCTATAGCCCAAAAGTAGCATGATTCAATTTGGGTGATTGTTATCAGTATGATGAAATTAGTCCACTTCTTGGTAGTCGAGATAACATATATGGCTAGAGAGTATGCCTTACTGTATATTCATGAGATTGTGAGGTAGCATAAGGTTCCCTTGTCCATTATCTCGGACAGAGGAGCTCAATTCCCCTCTTAATTTTGGATACCCTTTCAGAAAGGATTGGACACAAAAGTACACCTGAGCATAGCTTTTCTCCCTCAGATAGATGGACAGGCAAAGTGCACCATTCAGACTTTGGAGGATATGTTGAGGGTGTGTGTTATTGACTTCAAAGGAAATTGGGATGATCATCTACCACTGATTGAGTTCACATACAGTAATAGCTACCATGCTGGCATTCAGATGGCCCCTTATGAGGCATTATACGGGAGGCAATGTAGATCACTTATTGGCTAGTTCAAGGTTGGTAAAGCTGAGTTAATTGGACCTGATCTCGTACACTAGTTTATAGAGAAGGTGAAAGTCATCAAAGAAAGGTTAAGATAGCCCAGAGTAGTCAAAAGTCATATCCAGATGTGAGGAGAAGGGACTTGGAGTTTAAGATATACGATTGGGTGTACTTGAAGGTGTCACCCAAGAAGGGTGTCAGATTTGGTAAGAAAAAGAAGTTGAGTCAATGTTATATTAGACCATACTAGATTGTAAAAAGGATTAGGAAGGTTGCTAATGAGGTAGACTTACCTTCGTAGCTAGATGGAGTTCACTTGGTTTTCCATGTGTCAATGTTGAAGAAGTATTTGGAAATCCTGCCTTAGCAGTTTCTATGGAGAGTACGAGTGTGAAGAATAGTCTATCTTATGAAGTAATCTAGTCCATCTCCTTGACAAATAGGTTCATAGGTTGAGGAACAAAGAGATAGCCTCCATTAAGGTCCTGTTGAAGAATTAATTTTTTGAGAAAGCTATGTGGGAAGCTGAGGAAGTGATGAAACTCAAATACCCACATCTATTCGTGCCTAATAATGATGATATTAAAGGTAAACATCCTTATTTTGGATGCTATTGAATGTATATTTTCATTGAGTTGATGTGTTGATTTAATTTTATTCCCGAGCCTAAGACTGAGATAAATAGGTGATGGAGAGGGAGATTTTGAGAGTTTTCGAGTGAGAAATGTGGTGAGTTTTAGGGTTTCTCATGTTTTATTCTATACTTACTCATCATTCGATGACAGATGTTCCCAAGGGGGAGATTATATAATACCCCATAAAATTATCAAAATACCTTTAAAACATAATCATGCGTACAATGCGTCTTCCAAAGCTTCGATGGAAAGTCTGAGATTAAATTTGTGATTAGAGGGGAAAATCAAGTCTGAAAATGGTCACGATCTATTAAAGAGCAACTAGAGTGAAAATAAGTTTTTGCTAATTAAATGAAAAACAGTGTATGTCTATTTTTGTGGCGCGACACGGACAAAATGCGGAGCTACACTTGTATTTTTTTAAAATTGGATAGGAATTGAACTTTCCAAAAAAATGCAAAAATGTACTAGTCCGCACCTCTCCAGTGCACCAGTATTTGAAGTTTTTCTTTTAATTATGGTAAGGGGTATTATAGGCATTTCTAATCCATTTTGAAAACTTAAAACATGTTTTAAAGGTTGTTTTTAGTGAAAAAGGGTTCAGAACTCATTATTTTTCTTAGCTTTCAATAGGAGTTTTAAGAGAGGAGAAGAATTGAGGGTTCAGGGTTTCATCATTCTAGTGCAAATTCTTGAACGAAAGTTAGAAATTCGTCATCCTAAGTATGTAAAGGCTGCCCAAAACATGTAATTGTTCTTCCATGTGCCCCAATGTATAGACTAAATTATGAAGTACTAATTAATAGTTCTTGAATTGAAGTTCCTGAATACTTTCTTGAAATTTATCTTCAAATCTTATATTTTATGTTAAGCTGAATATCATCATGTTTTATGAAACTACTTACATGTATTAATATATGATTATGCAATAACCCTATATGTATTCTCTATTAAAGACTTCAAGAACGAACCTAGGAGTAATGTCTAGAGCCTTGATTGTCTGAATGTGATGATTAATAGAGTCTGAGTCCAGAGTTGAGTATTGTTATGGCTGAAATATATGAAGTTAGCATCCTTGAGGTTTGTGTGAGATTGAGATAGAGTTTAAAAGGATGAATTTACTTCTTGAGTTGCTAGAATGATAAATGAGATGATGTCCCTGCCTGAGAGTAGGGTTGGTTATATAACCAGCCTGACATTGATAGGTTTATGAACATATTGAATCTTTGGAGGAGTATTAGCACCGAAATAGGTAAGAGTGAGTCCCACTCATACTTATTAACTACGTAGCAAGCGTAAGGGAGGACTAGACCATGAATGTGGATGTTTCCTTTGCCCTGCAGAGGGATTGAGAGACTTTTTGTAGGATCCTTGACAAACTAGTCCTATACCCCGACAAGGTACCGGATGGATGTAGCGACATCTTTTTTCTATATCATCACAGGGCTTATAGCCGGTGGTTGTAGATTATAGAAACTCTAAGATAGGTCTTGTTGATTGTACATTCAGATTGATGTGATTGGGTAATGTCTTGATGGATAGTAAGGTGATAGAGTCCTGTGCTTTACTCTGAGTTGAGGATGAGTGATAGATGATCTGATGTTATTTATATACTATTTACTTTAGCCTGATTTACATACAGTATATTCTATGTACTAACGCCCTTTTGGCACTGTATCATTGTATGATGTAGATTTTGTAGACAGAGGACTTCAACAGCCCAATATTGAGGTTCATGGTTCCCCGACAGAGATTTACTGAGTCCTCCCTTGCTTTCAGAGGATATGGTTATCTTTCATTTATGTTAGTTTATTTTACTTAATTGTGGTCGTCATGGCCTGTCATGGTACCTTCCTAGCTTTTAGTCATAGAGGCTTCATAGACATAAGCAGTTAATTGTTGATATTGGGATTGCTTATTTCCCATTTTTTTACTATTAAGATACTTTTTTCATTCTTTAAATAATAGTGATTATGATAGTCCACTGATAGACTAATATTCTCTTTATGTCTTCAGCAAATGAGTTTATTGAACAAATGGTTATGAGACTAGGTGGTTCACTTGGGAATTACCAATAGTCTCTGAATGCCAGTTACGTCTAGGGTACCCTCCCGAGGTGTGACAATCTTGGTACTAGAGCAGAGAGTTTGAGTGTCTAGGAAGTCTATGAAGTTGTGTCTAGTAGAGTCTTGTTTATGGGTATGTTGTGCACCACAATGCACATGCAGGAGGCTATAGGACATTATGAGAAACTTTTGTTCTTTCATGTTCTAGATTCATGTGATAGAGCTTAACACTATGGAACCTTGTTTTAACTCATATGTTGTACGCTTACAGAAAATGCCACCAAAAAGGACAGCCACTCAGAGAGATATCCCAGACCCAGCTACTGAGAATGCCTTTTGAGGTCCCATAGGCGGACCCTACTCAGCCCCTGCCGAGTCCCACTACCGAGGCAGAATTTAAGGGAGCCATCGCCATGCTGACAAAATTGGTGGCCTCCCAAGGAAACCATCAGGGTTCCCAAGCTCCAAGCTCTAGCTCATAAGAGCCCTTAGTGGTAACCCAACTTATGGCCTTTTTGAGGATGAACCTGCCAGTGTATACGGGGTCAAAGGGGGAAGAGGACCCACAGAACTTTATCAATAAGATGTACAAAGTTTTGAAGATGATGCATGCTTAAGAGATTTATGGAGTCGAGCTGGCCTCTTTCCAGCTGAAGGATGTTGCGAATGTATGGTATAATTAGTGCGAGGAGAGTAGAAGTGAGAGTGGGTAGCCTATAGCCTGGGATAAGTTTAAGATAACCTTTTTTGAACACTTCTTTCCTCAGGAGTTGAGAGAGGCAAAGAAAGATGAGTTTGTGAATCTGAAATAGGGAGGGATGACCATGAAAGAGTACAACCTCAAGTTCATTAAACTGTCCAGGCATGCTCTAGAGATGGTGAAGTACATGAGGCGGGGATGAGAAAGTTTATGTCTAGTATGGGCAGACATATGCAGAAAGAGTGTAAGGTAGCCTTACTGATTTCGGGCATGGAATTTCTAGGCTTATGGTGTATGCTCAGCAGACAGAGTAGGACAACAAGAAAGACAGAGAAGTGCAGATAAGCAAGAAGGCGAAATTAGTAGGATATGATCCTAGCATGCAGGGATAGAACAATAGTGACAAGTCCTATTTTCATAGGAAATGATCTCATACTGTATACTCTACTATGAGTTCACCCATTTAGCTGAAAAATATGATCAGAAAGCCCATGGTTATCAGAATTTCAGGGCTACAAGTATCGAATCTTAGGACACTGTGACCCAACGCATGAGGGGAAAGCCACCTTGAGGTAAGTGTGGTAAGTTTTATTTGGGAGAGTGTCATGTGGGAAGAGATTCTTGTTATCCATGTCGACAGGCTGGTCACTTCATCTATGAGTATCCCAAGAGAAGATGAGGTACAGGGAGCAGCAAACTCCAGTCATCCGCAACCCTTCCAGCGAGTAAACAACAGAGAGGTGCTATTGCTGGTACAGGAGGAGGGATGAATTCCCTTTATGCTATGGCTAATTGGCATGACCAGAAAGCTACATGGATGTGCTATGGATATGCTACGAGTCTTTACCTTTGATTTCTATGCAGTAATTGATTTGGGTGCCACCTTGTCTTTTGTAACCCGTTTTGTGGCTTGTAAGTTTAGGGTTCTCTCAGAGTTTTTGCATGAACCTCTTTCTATTGTTACCCCTACTGGTGAGTCTATCTTAGCTGAGAGAGTCAACAGGGATTATGTAGTGTCTATATATCATAGAGACACCTTAACTAACTTGGTAGAGTTGGAGATGGTTGATTTTGATGTAATCATAGGCATGGATTGGCTTCACGCCTGTTATGCTTTTGTTTATTGTAGAACCCTGATTGTTAAGTTCCAATTCCCTAATGAGCCTATTTAAGAGTGGGAGGGGAGTTTTGTTTCCCCTAAGGGATAACTCATCTCTTATCTTAGAGCTAGGAAGTTGATCTCTGAAGGTTGCATTTACCACCTCGTGCGAGTTAAGTCGGATGATGTTGAGTCTGTTACTCTTGAGTCAGTCCCTATTGTAAATAAGTTTCCTAAGGTGTTTCTTGATGATCTTCCTAGAGTCCCTACTAATAGGGAGATTAAGTTTAGGATTGATGTCCTTCTCGAGACAAAACCCATCTCAATTCCACCATATAGAGTAGCCCCTGCAGAGATGAAAGAATTAAAAGAACAGTTGAAGGACTTGTTAGAGAAAGGTTTCATAAGGCCTAGTTTCTCACCATAGGGTGCTCCTATCCTATTTATGCATAAGAAATATAGGTCTCTCAGAATATGCATAGACTACCGACAGCTGAACAAGGTCACTACAAAGAACAAATATCCTCTTCTAAGGATAAATGATCTATTTGACCAACTTTAGAGTGCAAATTGTTTCTCCAAGATAGAACTTAGATCGAGCTATCATCAGTTGAAGGTGAGGGAAAGTTATATTCCAAAGATAGCCTTTAGTACACGGTATGGTGACTTTTAGTTTTCGGTCATGCCTTTTGGGTTGATAAATGCACTCGTAACCTTCATGAACTTAATGAACAGAGTATTCAGACCATATATTTATATGTTTATGATCATGTTTATTGATGGTATTCTGGTATATTCTAAGGATGAAGAGGATCATGCTAACCACTGTAGAGTCATTTTGCAAACACTCAAAGATCATGAGTTGTAAGCGAAATTCTCAAAGTGTGAGTTTTGGCTCAAGTCCATGGCTTTCTTGGGTCATGTGGTTTTAGCAGAGGGTATTCAAGTGGATACTTAGAAGATTAAGGCAATTAAGAACTGGACTATACCAACTTCTCAAACAGAAATAAGAAGCTTCTTGGGTTTGGGAGGCTACTACCGCAGATTTGTTGAAGGCTTCTCTTCTCTATCAGCACCATTGACTAAGCTAACTCAGAAGAAGGCTGAATTTCAGTGGTTTGAACTATGTGACAAGAGTTTTAAGGAGTTGATGACTAGATTGTCTACAGCACCAGTGTTGACCTTACCAGATGGGATGGGAGACTTCATGATATATTACAATGTATCTCGAGTTGGATTGGGTTGTGTACTTATGTAGAGAAGGAAAGTGATAGCTTATGTTTCCAGACAAATTAAGATTGATGAGAAGAATTATCCAACTCATGATCTTGAGTTGGAAATAGTGGTGTTTGCACTTAAAATTTGGCGTCACTACTTG
>JAOTQJ010058284.1:0-13960 GCA_025642045.1 Solanum sejunctum
GGGAAGGGGGGGTCAAGAAAGAGTAAGGAGAGTGTGTATGTATATGTGAGTCGACGCGCTGAGGAATCATTCAGAATTTTAGTCTATGTTACTCAATTTTAAATTAATAATTTGTATATATTTAAATGGATTTTTTAAGATATGGAGAAAAAATTGGATCAAAATGGATTTTTAAGATAAGGAAAAAAAATTGGATCAAAGTTAAGGAATGTGATCAAACATATTGCAAGGTTTGACTAATATGAAGAATATAGCTAACAAACTTGTGGGAGTTAGAATTTTTTAATTGGAGTGAAAAATATGTTGTTAAACAATAAAAAAAATATTATTTTTTATTTAATGATAAATTAATGATAAATTATTAACATATTAATTCTTATTAATTATGAATAATTTATTGACAAATTAACTAGGAATTTCATAGTTATTTTCTATTTTTGGTGTAGCTATTTACCTTTCACTCTATATTCATGAATTTTGAAACAAGAATATACATGTTTATGTCTACGGGAGGATGTTGTTTAGCAGTCGATTCGACATTTTCAAATTTTTAATTTTTTTGCTTTTAAAAGTAAATAATTACAAATATATTTATTCTCTTTTTTTAATGATATATTGGCTATATGTTGCAATTCATAGAGATAATTGGTCAATATTTATGATTTGAAAGAGCCTAAACAAGCATGTGAAACTAGATTTTTATAATCCATGCGTTTAATTAAAAAATTGAGTGAAGTAATGAAACACATTGACTATGTACGTGCGCAAAGACGTTGACGATGAAGTATTGTCTGCTCTTGGGCGTAACCCAAGATGGATTTTGTCCCTTTGGATACCTCAAAAGACGCTTCACGATATATAGATCAGTCTTTTACTTATATACCCATCATCTCTCTAGTGTTTTATTGATGTGAGACTTCTCATCTCAAGATAGGTTATTACATACACTCCCTCTATGGACTCAGCATCCTCGCTGAGTTTTGCCCCATTGGGATTCGCTTAGACTCAATACTGAGGTTTGCCTCGCCTCTCTTCGAGATTCACCTAAATTCAGTTGAACTTTGACCCACATCGACAAAGCTGACACAAGAGTGACTCTAATACCACCTATAATGACTTGACGCAAAACTGTGAAGTATTCTCTTGGACCTAGCTCATCACGGATTTGTCTCTTTGAGCTTATCCCAAAAGGCGTCTCACTGTATATAGATCAGTCTTTTATTTATATACTCAACATCTCTTTTGTATTTTGCCAATGTAGGAGTTCTCATCTCAAGATGAGTTGTTATAGTATCGGTGGAGTTTGCAAAAATATTGACTATGCACATGTGAAAAAGAATAAAAAAGCACAGAAAAATTTAATTTTTGTTATTCTTAGTGCAAGCTAATCAGGTGAAAAAGTGAAAGAGATTAAGTATGCATGTATAAACTCAATTGACTACACACGCATAAAAGAAATTGACTATGTATGAGTAAAGTAGTGAAAGTAATTGACTATACAAGTGTAAATAGTGTAAAAGAGCCTAAACAAATGCGTGAATGTAACGTTCCAATCCGTTAGTAATTTATCCATTTTGGGTCTAAGGTCGCACGACTTTAGAAGTGTCACTAGTAAATAAGGTCTACTTACTTGTATACTTAGCATATTTCTTGTATTTTGTCGATGTGAACTTTTTTATATTAAGAAGAGTTTTACATACACCCTATGTATGGGACTTAGTGTCTTCGTTGACGTTTGTCCCACTGCATGTGATTTGTCTAGACTCAGCAATGAGATTTACCATGTCTTACCAGGATTTATCTAAACTCAGTTGAATTTTGAGCCACATTGACAAATTATCAGGATTTATCTAAACTCAGTTGAATTCTGACCCACATTGACAAGACTGACACGGGAGTGACTCTGATATCCGCTTTGAGCATAGGCCCGCCCAATTTTAAAAATGTCACTAATAGATAAAACCTTCTTACTTATATATTCAATATCTCTCATGTGTTTTATCGATTAGGACTTATTGTCTTAGGAAGGATTGTTATATCGAAATTCAATTTTGTAATCCATGCATTCAATGTAAACTAATTGTGTGAAGCAATGAAAGATATTGAATATGCATGTGTAACTCAATTGATCATGCACATATATAAGAGATAGACTATAAACAAGTGAAGTAGTGATATATATATATATATATATATATATGGAGGAAATGGTAAAAGAGGTTGACTATACACGTGTCAATCATGTGAAAGAGCCAAATACATAATAGGAGAAATTAAGTATGATGTTAAATTAGTAATTTAAATATTTATCAATCGCGGTTGCACCAAAATAGTTGGAGTAGCCAAATACATGTACTATCTCGCACGTGTAACCAGTAACCTTTAAATACGATTTTGCAAGTTCAAAAATAATAATATAAAATCCCTTTGGGAGCTTTTATACAAACTTAAAACATACTATAACTATTAGTCATCTGAGTCCGTGTCAATACGGATCCAACATATTTTTTTTTAATTTAATTTATATAATATTGATAAATTTTTTATATATATTTATTTAAAACTTTTAAATTTTTAATTATTGTAATTTATAACATATTTATGTTATTTCAAAATAATGTACATTATTCATTTTGTTTCAATTTATGTTGTATATAAAATTTTGAGAGTCGATCAAAATGTATATTTATTTTATAAATATGTTAAATTGTTAATGACTAAAATAATTGAAAAATAATTTATTAGGGGTAAAATTGTAAAATCAATCAGATGAAACATGCACGTCAATAAGTTGTTGCCTTTAAGAAAAATAATTTTTCAGGGGTAAAACAACAACATACGTTGTGGAATCCCACGAAAATATTGTAAATTCATAGTTGAAGTAGTTGAAGAAATAATTAATAGAAATGATATAGCAAAATTAAGCAAATGAAGTAAACACGTTAATCGACAATTGCTTGTAAGACAAAATTATAGGACAATATTATAAATTCATAGCTACTGAAACTAACTAAATAAATAATAGAAATGACATAACAAAATCAAACATCTGAAATAGATATATCAATTGACAACTATCTACTTAAGCAAGCATAGTGACTATAACGTACCTGCTTCAACACGCTTCTATATAGTAGTATAGTAATATAGTGAAGAAATTGATATTTATAGACATTAGACAGTTTTTTTTATTAAAAAAAATTATAGAAACTGCACTATAAAGGACATTAATGCAACTCCATTTGAAAACTTATGATTATTACTTCTTTAATATCTCCAGAAGTTAGACATTTTAGCATTTTTATAAAGAGCATATATAATTGAATTAGTAGTTTCAATTACAATAAATAATAACTATCTTTTATCTCAAATCATTTATCATGATTTTTAAAAGTATTTTTCTCACAAATTAATTATTCATTTTAAAAGTTCATTATAAAACTATTTTATTTTTTTTCTTATTTTGTTGTAAATATTTAACGAACAGAAATTAATTCTTAAGACATAAATGAGGGAATAATAGCTAAAAATCCTCTTAATTAATAAAAAAATATGACAGATAATTTAAGACATACTACACACTTTATTAAAGAAATTATTTTACTAGCATCAACTATAGATAATATTTACTAGCATCAATTATAGGTAAAACTTTTAGTAGAATCATATCAATTATAGATAATATTTACTAGCATCAACTACAGATAAATATTTTACCAGCATCAATTATTTTCTCAAAATGATAATTAAGTGTTAAAAAACTCTTTCATAAAAAATTGTAATCTCCCTGTTCATTAAGTGTCTTTTTAAATTTGGGCATAGATATTAAGATTAATATATTTTATTTTACAAATTAGAAATATCTATGATGATTGAGTTACATTGACCTCCATAGTAAAAAAGATATATAATAAAATAAAATAAACATTTATCAAATAGAACAATTGAATCTATTCACATTGATATTTCTCCTGAAAATAAAATGCAGAAAATATTTTATCCATTTTAAATAAATGGTATTTCATATAATTAAAAATATATCTCTTTTGTTCTAATTTTACCCTATTTTGAAAAATGAATTTTTATGTAATCAAAAAATTATACTCCCTATTAAATAAGTAAATACTATTTAATTAAGTGAGTCAACAAAAGTATGTTTTTACTTTCAGAGAGTGAGTATTATCTTTTTTTTAAGAGTCTCTGTGTCGAGATTAAAAATATCACTTGTTATATAACGGAAAGAGTAATATTTAACATTAATTATATATTTATTTTCCAAATCATTTGTCAAAATCTAAAAATTAAACATCAATTATCAGTAGTATTGAGGTAAAATATTCATATATCAATTACTACTCCATTCGTCTCATTTTATGTCACACTCCTTAGCTTGACATAATATTTAAGAAAAAAAAAACTTTTAAAATTTATAGTCTAAAATCATTCTTAGATATTTTTGTGGCTGAGAATCATTTCAGTAAGGATAAAAAGAGAATTTTAAAGTTAAAATTATTTCTAATTAGAGTACGATGACATTCTTTGTGGGACGAATCAAAAAGAAAAATGTGTCGCATAAAATGGGACAGAGGGAATATTATTTCTTAAATTACATGTAAAGTACAAATCAAACAAGGCTGATTCATTTTTCGAGGTTAACGTAACTAAATTTCAAAGCTAAATTGAAATACCTAATTTTAATATTTAAAATATAAAATTTAGATGGTTGAACACTACACGAAAAATATTATAATTTGTCACCTTTCACATATTAATATAATTAAAAAAATATATCTTAAATGTTGGTACAAATTTATTGATTTAACAAAATGTCCTTATGCAATTTGATTTTCTTTTTTCCTTCCAAAAAATTGTCAAAAGTCAAATTAGTTATTTTGTTGTTGTTGGAAAAAACTTAAAACTTAAACGTAAAAGTCATTAGTCAAAGTAAATCAAGTGTTTTACATGCAATGTTCAACCTCGAAATTTGTGCAAATATAATCCCAAATTCCCAACCATCTCCAAACTCCATTTTTAAAAACAGCTTAAAGCATTAACTTTTTCCTTTGGCTTTTAATCTTAGAGATAAGTTTGTAAAGAAATTAGTAAGAAAAAAGACAGAAAAAATTAGTTGTGAGTTGATGACTTTTTTTAACCAAATTATATGACTATTGACTCAATTTATTAATTAAATTAGACAAATTTTTGGTTCAGAAATTGTTTTTAGCATGAGGTCACTATTGGCATACCATGACGTAAAGTTTTCTTTGAAGAAACAAGAAAAATTTTCCTGAAAAATAATTACTTAGTTTTTTTTTCTAATTTAGTTTTTAATATTCGATTAGTAAATAAAATATATACATATTATTTTAAAATATTTATATATAATTTATGCAAAGATGCAAAGGGGAGAGTTGCATCATTCATAGAAGTTTGTTTTTCGCACATTCTATTATCAAATTTATTATTTTTTTACAGATATTATTCAATAATAATAATAATATATTCGATGAAATTTCATGAACTGAGGTTTGGAAAGGATAAAATGTGCACAAACCTTGACACAACCTCATAGAGATAGAAAAGTTATTTTCAAAAGACTATCATCTCAAAAATATCATCCGAAAAGCAAAAAATACTAGATCTAAAGGTATTATTCAAAAAAAAATTTAATCAATTAAATATGAAGAAACTATTATCAAAAATATTATAATTAGCTAAATACAAAATAAAATAAATTATTTCTCGTAATGTTTTTCCTAAATTAATTTTAAATAAATAAATTACAAGATATAATAGGACTTTAAACATGTTACTACTTATAATTAAAATATTTTTGACTTAATTTGTAAAATACTTTATTGTCCAACGATTAGTATATTTAGCTTTTACCCAAGAGACTCAGGTTCAATTCTGGGTGACAGAAATTTTTTACTAAGTTATTCTTATCAAACGAAAATAAATTAATTATTTCTTTCTTAAATACCATACATTCTTTTTTGATACTCATTCTATTCCATTTTAATTGTCCTGATTTTCTTTTCGAGAGTCAAATAATATAAACTTTGATTAATATTTTAAAATATATGTTTATTGATTTAAAAAAAATATATAATATTTAGTACTTCTCGTATAGTGTTTGAACGTCTAAATTTTTATTTTAAAATATTAAATTATATAATATAATTTAATTTTAAAATTTAGTCAAATTAACTTTTAAAAAGCTTAACATGATAATTTAAAATGAACAAATGGAGTATAAGAGTATAGTTGAAAACGGAAATTATCTCTAAGTTTGAATTCTCAAAAAAACAATTATTTTAAGCTGAAATAACAATTAAAATAAAATGGAGGAAGTACCATGTAACTTTGATGAAATAAAGGAAAGGATTATAACTTCACAAGATTGAAATCAAACTTGTGGTGTGTTTGGTGTAAAGGAAATGTTTTTCATTTTTTGTAATGAAAATATTTTCTTCAAAAATAAGTGAATGTTTTAGTTATTCTATAACATTTGGAAAGTTTAGAAAATATTAATCATCATGAAATTCTAGTTATGGAACTTTTTTTTTTTACAAAAAAAATAATGTGGCCACATGCCATTTTATTAAAAACAATCTACGCAATCAAAAAGGGAAAATAAAATCTTATTTAGAAAGTGATAGAAATAGTAATTCTGATTTAGCAATTGAAAATGGCAATATAATTTCATAAAAAGAGCTAGAAATACGAACCTTAATTTATTTGTAATTAAAAGTAGCGATCCAATTTTTCAATTTTGATCTTTGCTTCTGTGGCCATTAAAGTGATGCTAAACTTGAATATAGCTGAAGATCGAGTATCTAATATGTAGATGACCTATTTTTATGATGTAATTTGATTTAAGGTATCTTTGTCATAGTTAAAAATTGATTATCGTCTAATGTGTAGATGATCTTCTTTTTGTTATGTAATTTGATTCAGGCACCTACGTTGTCGTTCTTTTACATTTCCTCTGCAATTTGAAACTTGCTTTAGAAGCATGGTAGGATGGGGAGTGACGAGAATAAAAATATATGGAATTTCAATTATGGAATTATTTAAAAAAAATAAAAACTTGTTTAATCATAAGGATAATAGTTCTTTTTAGACCAGATATGATCGGATCAGAGGTTACCTGTTATTGGTAATGGTATAATCAGAAGAGGAGTAAGGGAGACAAGTTAGGCGCCGAGTACCACAGTGCATCTACTGTTGTGGGTACAGAGATGATGAGGGGTGCTAACCTATCCATCCAACCCAATAGATTAGAGGTAGGCCGATCATATGTTCAAATCTGCAAGCCCTCATCAATTCCTTTGAGTTTCATTCTTGTGAACATACTTCCCAAGCGAGATACTTAACACGTTAACTGTAGTACTGCACAAATTTGTTACACACATCACCTAGTATCTATCATTTCAAGCTAGGATTACTGGGATATCTAATCTCATTCGCTCCCTTAGCTTTCGTCTCTCACTTTCAATATTAGTTTATTGTATTACTTTCATTGGCGAGTGTGAATTGATAGTTGTGAGACTAGCTTTGATTTGATGACTTTTTTTCTTTTTGCTTTTTTTTGGGACATAAAAAGAGTTGATCATGATCGAGGTAAATGAATTTAAAAATTTATACTCGTATTATATGGCAACGTGCCATTTTATTAAAAGCAATTTACATTATCAAAATGGAAAATAAAATCCTATTTAGAAAGTGAGAGAAATAAGAATCTTAATTTAACAATTAAAAAATGATGATCCAATTTTTTTTAGAAAGAGATACACATACAAACTTTAGTCTAACAATTAAAAATGATAATTCAGCTTCTATCACGTTTCGAGTCAACACCTTGGCCGTGGTTGGCATTTGAAAATCACTTCTAGTCCTAAGTGAACCATTTGACCTTGCTACTTTACTCAGAGAAAGACTTAAGTAATAAAGGATAGGTAGAATTAAGCACACCTACTATATCAAAGTCTCAAATCATAATAAGCAAACTAACTGAGAAGTTAACAATCTGATTTGAGAAGTTAATAATCAGAAAGAGATACTGAGAAGTTAACTATCATGCCCCGGAAGAGTACCCTTGGTGTGGTCGACACTCCGAGACAATTGTTGCCCCTATCGAACCACTCGGCCTCATCATATTCGTTCAATCACATTCTAATAGTGAAAGACATCATTGATAAAGGTTACTTGATGAAAACAATGACAAAATGACAATCCAAGGCTAAAGGCCAAACCATCTATCCATCAGCTAAGTAAAACTAGTGTGAAAGAAACTAGTCAATAATAACATCTAATCACTACTCAACAGTCTAGTCTATGAAGCCTCTATCCATCAACAAGGTGGTGTCAATGATAGACTCATGACTACCTTAAAATAGAAAAAAATAAGTCTAAACTCAAAGCTAGAAAAGAACATGATATCCTTCGAAAGTAGGAGAGAGCTCACTAATCAGCTGAAAGCAATAGATCCTCAATAAGGCACCTGTTGATGATCGCTAGTACCTGTCTCTGCATCATGAAAAGATGCAGGTCCAAATAAATGTCAGTACGTGAAATGTATGAGTATGTAAAATAGCAGAAATATATATATATATATATATATATGAAGAATAATATCAACTTAAATAGCTCAACTCAAGAAGTAGGAAACTCAATCAGCAAGTCAAGAGTCTAAAGTAAAAATGCAATTTAGACAATGACTACTCATCTGCCATCCATGTCCAATCGTACTATCAAGACCTATTTGGGAGTTTCTCTAGCTGACAATCATCACCTATGAGATGGTGATGATACAACGAAGCGATGTCATTGTCATATTCATCTAATACTTTTCCATGGTATAGGACATCCCATCAGTGGATTCAAAATCAGTAACATCAAGTCCTCTTTTGGGGACAATAGAAAATATTTATTTTTTAGGTTCAATCCTCTTCCTACGCCAGCTACGTAGTTATTGAGTTCGAGTTGGTCTTACTCAATTCGGTGCTCAATACCCCTTCTAAGAGTCAATATGCTCATAAGATATCAACTCTATGGTTAACTCATTCATCTAGCCTCATTGGACATTTATCAACTCAATTTATCACATCAACTATCAACTCTTTGGTTATATCCTTTTAAGGTCCAACTCTTGACTCATAAAAACTCTATCATGTATCATTCTAACTCATAGCATTCAGGAAGCAAAAATAGAGTTAAAGCATTTAGGAACTCCATAGACTCTTTAGGCTCAAATTCTACTTATACATATCCATTTAAGTGAAATATGTAAAAATAACAAGAATTTATGCTAAGGTTCATGTAGTAAGCCAAAATCATTTATTTCAAGTATTTAAGTCATAAAAATAGTAATTAGTGCAAAATTATATACAAATAATTAGAATTTAAGAAAAACCTGAAGAAATATTCAGGGAAGACTCAATTCACTCACAACTCCATCAATTCAAGTTATGATCTTTGTTTTGGTTAGAAGAACATGATCTTTATTTTGGTTAGTCTTATATACCTGAAAGTTTTTAATCTTGAAACAACTTGGGAGAATTCACAAGATTATCTTCAACCTTTAGCATTTTTCTTCACTGAAACCTTGCTCTAAGTTGAAGAGGGTATTTTCAGCGTAAAAAGGTTGAACTGACCTATTTAGAAATTTATTTAGGTGTAAAAAGTCAGATTTTGGATTTAAAAGGGTAGGAAAAAGACCAAAATAACCTTTCTTAAAAAGTTATAAAAGTCATTTATGAGTTCATCTACGGCCCAAAGAAACTTTCACGGCCCGTAAGGACGTTTTCATAAACTTGTGGGCAAATTTTGGGATCTCTCGATCAATTCTTCGAGTCCAATCTACGGCCCGTAAAAGTTTCTATGACTCGTAGATTGGTTCGTAAAATCTAAGACCAAAAAATAGATTTTTAGAAATTTTTTTCACGAGTTAGCAGACAGGTCATACTTTAAACCATGACCCATAATAGGTTTCGTAGGTACACTTTACATCTGACAGTCTCTAGTAAAACGGTCATAATTTTTGACTCCTAACTCCAAATGAGGTAAAATCAGTTGTATTAGAAAGCTAATTCAAAGAATTTTCATTTGGTGGGTCATGAGTCACCTAATTCTTTGTGTACTAAGAGTTAGGATCATTCAGAGTTGACCCTTATATAATCTAACACTAGAAACTCAATTTATAGGAAAGTTTTGAGCTCGGCTAAGTACTAGAGGTCTCTTATGTCCCTAATCCACTTTTCACATTTAAAAATGATCTTAAAGCATAGGTGCATGTAAGAATAGAGCTATGGGTGTCACATTAACAATTTGAGAAGTTAAGTAATAAAGGATAGGTCATAACTTTTTACTCCGAACTCCAAATGAGGTAACATTGGTGGCATTGGAAAGCTAATTCACTTTTATTTGACAGGTCATACACCACCTAATTCTTTCTTTGCTGAAAGTTATAGCCACTTAAAGTTGACCCTTGTATAATCTAACGCGAGAAACTCAATCGATAGGAAAGATTTGAACTCGACTAAGTACTAGAGGTCTTTTATGACCCTAATCCACTTCTAGTACTCTTCCCACATATAAGAATGAGACTTAAAAATATAGATGCATGTAAGGAATCAGTAAGTTCAAACTTATATATTTACGACAAAAAATTCAGATCCTAAAATTGAAGTTGTGAGTGTTACACTTTTGTGTCAATTAAAGTGACAATGAACTTGGATGAAGTTGAAGATCGAATATCTAATGTGCAAATGATCCATTTTTTGCTATGTAATTTGATTTAGGTATTTTCGTTGTAGTTAAAAATGAAAAATCATCTAATGTGTAGATGATCCCTTATTGTTAAATAATTTAATTTAGGCACCTTCGTTGTCCCTTTTTTTTTTCTCTCTCTCTTTTTAAAAAACATTTTCTCTATAATTTGAAAATTGCTTTAGAAAGGGTTGGAATGAGGTGTAATGAGAAAAGTAATGTAAAATTTCAATTATGGAACTATTTTAAAAATAATAAAAACAATAATGTTGCCACGTGCTATTTTATTAGTAGCAATTTACGTTATCAAAAAAGGAAAATAAAATTCTATTCTAGAAAGTTATAGAAATAAAATGACGATCCAACTTTTCAAAAAGCTATAGAAATCAAAATTCTAATTTAGCAATTAAAATGAAGATCAAAGTGTTCAACTCCGATCTTTTCTTTTATGGCCATCATAGTAATGATCAACTTGGATGTAGTTGAAGATCGAGTATGTAATGTGTAGATGGCTTATTTTTAATATGTAATATGATTTAGGTACCCTTGTTATCATATTTTAAAAATATTTTCTCAATAATTAGAAAATTATTTTGTCAAAATATATTGACCAACTTAATATAAAAAAATTAAAATATTTTTTAAAATAACGAAAAAACACTTAAATTTCTTCATGGTAAATTTCAATACATACATAACACAATTAAATCATAATTGTATTATTGAAAACTCTCTAGTCATACCAATATATGAGATATTATTCCTTTTAAATCAATTATAAAAAAAAAAACTTTATACTTGGTAGTAATTTAACTTTTAACTTTTTATTTTTAATAAAATAATTTATATCAACATAACTATATATCTGACTCGATTTAGATCACAAAATTTGAAACTATTTTTTCATTGTTAAACTTTATACTCAAATAAACTAAAATTATATAAATATTTTATCTTTTAATAACGTTCACAAATCCGTTATCGTCCAGCGGTTAGGATATCTGGCTTTCACCCAGGAGACCCGGGTTCGATTCCCGGTAACGGAAATTTTGTCCTATTTTTTCCCCAATTTCTCATAAAAAATAATTTAGCATAAAAATAATAAACATAAATTATTACTTCCTTTCACACGACAATAAAAAGGGAATAACAATAATTTTTTTAAAAAAAATTATGAATCCTTAGCTTAAAAGACATATCTTTTGTTTGAAATAGTAAGTACTATACCTACCGAAAAAAGAAGCACTGCATTAATGAAGGGAAAGAAAAAAGGCTGTTTGCTTAATATTAATGGGTCTCTGAAATGCCTTCCAAATTGTGGACACAACAAAATTAATGTGTGTTCAGCTTTAGCATTACAGTATACTAGTCCTCCACACATATTTTCTTCGAAGAATTATTTATCGTAATTTTTAAAAATATTTTTTAAAATTATTTAATTTATCATGAATTTTTTACATTTCTTTAGAACAATGATTGATATATGTATTTTATCATATATTCATATTAATTGATGTTTAATCTTAGATTCTAAGAAATATTATTTAAAGAATAAGTAATTAATACTAAAAGTAAGACATAAAAAAAAAAAAAAAATTCTCTTCATATGTTGAAAATAAATGAATTATATTTTTAATTTGGACCTATTTGCTTAGACCCAATTCATCTTGGGCTTTCTACAAGTATTTGAGTAATTGGGCTTAATTTATGTGGGCCTTGTTGAAACTTTCCAAAGAGTATAGGTTCACATTATTGAGGACTCTTATTTAAAACATAACCAAATAATCATTTTAGGGTAATAACTATCATATTCAAAAGTCGAAAGTTACAGAAATGAGGATTTTAGAATGAATGTATGGGTATATTAGGAGATATATCATTAAAAATGAGAAATGTTTGGGACAAGATGGGAATGGTTCTGGTGGAAGATAAAATGCATGAAGTGAAATTGCTATGATTCAAATATGTGAAGAGAATATTTTTGGATGCTCCAATAAGGTGGTATGAGAGGCTGACAATGGATGGTTTTTGAAGAGATGGAGCTATTTCGAAGAAATATTAAAGAACGATGATTAGATTGAATATGATACAGTTTTAGCTTATCAGAGATATAACCTGAGATAGAAGATCGCAGAGGATAAAATTAGGATAGTGGATTAGTAGGTAGAGTGTGTCATCTTGTTATCCATCCATACTATTAGTTGTATTATTGTTCTTATAGTTTTTTGTCCTTCAAATTCAATGATTATTTGTTGATTCTTGTCTTCGATTATTTTATTATTTTATTATAGTTACTGTTCCATCATTATCTGCTATTTTGTTACTATATGCTATTCTTTGTATTTTGGTTACTTTTTTTTCTAGATTGCTTTTGAACTATTTATTCCTTGAATGAGAATCTATCAAAAACAATCTCTCTACTATTATACTATAAATAAAATTTGTATACATTTTACTCTTCCCGATGTAATATAAATGTCAAACCCTAGAGGTTTGAAGATCTCAATCCAATATAAAATATACATAGTTCAATAATGACATTTTAAATTTTCTAAAATTCACTAAATTTTAAATAACTTTTAAAAATTGAATATATTTCAAATGGGAATACTAAAAGGGTCTACCTAGTGCCATTTATACTAATCTTAATTGGGCATGACCTAAAATATTTATTTTTTTGATTCTCATGAATATGACAAACATTTTGTTAATTAATTCTTTTTGCAAAATAGTTTATTCTCTTAGTTAATTTGCAAAATTATTTGGTGTTTTTCTATATTTTTTTAATTGAGTTGGATAGTGATGTTAGATCCATTCTTATTGTTTAATTTAACTTAATTTTTTCCCTCTAGAATAATGAGAAGAATAAGTATAGGTCTGATAAAATGGCTAAAGTCACAATATGAAAAATTCTTTAATTTGCTATTTAAATACTATATTTAAATTGTTGAGACATAAAGTTTCACATTGGTGGTTAATGAGATGAGTGGACTCGTTATAAGGCTTAAGCAATCCTCCTCCCTTTAATCTAGCTTTTGGGGTGTGAGTTAGGCCTAAGACCTTCTTCAATATAGTATTAGATTAGGGCCCGTCTCACCCATGGACCCCCAAAAATTGTCCACGCACCAGATGCTCCCTTTGAGCTAGCTTTTGGGGTGTGAGTTAGGCTTAAGACCTTCTTCAACAT
>JAOTQJ010058304.1:0-48665 GCA_025642045.1 Solanum sejunctum
ATTTTTTATGGAGCTGGGAGTGGGGGTAGGGGGAGGCTTGGGGGATGAGGGTCCGGGGTGGAGTAAAAAATTTAAATTTTTCGTAAAATAAATTTATTTTGGCCAATCACAAATATTTCTTTTACTTTTTTTAAAATTATAAATATGTGGAATAATGTTAGATGACGTGACATTTTCTTTTTCTTAAAAAAATATAAATAGGTGAAATAAATTTATGACGTAACTTCGTGAGATTGGACATAAAATCCATGTCATAGAGAGTGCATCTCACGCACATGGGCTGCTGCACATTTGTGCCTACTTGATAAAAAACGGGCAAGTTGAAGTATCTATTTGTCCACTTTGAAAGTTTGAGTTCCAACTTAAAATTTTGCTCCAAGTTAAGGGGTCAATTTATATATTGTATATATATGTTACTAAAAGTGAGAACAAAAAAGTTGAAAGTTGAAATATCAAAATACCCCTACAAAGTTAAGTTACTACAACAATACCATTAAAAAATTAAAAAAAGTTTTTCCTTAATAAACTCTAAAAATTAAATTATTCATTTATGTCAATATATAAAAATTCCATCACAAATACTAATAATTACCATTATCATATATCATCACAATCAAAGTTGGATTATAATTTTACCTTTTAATTTAAAATTATTATTTTAGTATTTTTGTATAAAATTGTAAATACATCATTTTAAATAATAAGAAAAATAGGCATATTCATTTTTTGTACAAAATTAAAGACATTTACTCTTAGTTATGGTAATAACTAACGTTTCCTATTCATTTTCTGTACAAAGTTTATACATTTATCTCAATTATATTAACTAAATGTTTTCTATGCTGATTTATCATTTGTGCAAAATTTTCAAGTTGCTCATTATTAGTTATGAGGTCATAAGTAGTTAGTCTCTTCCACTGCCCAATGCATATGTATACATACGCTTATCTCTGAAGTTAGATTACGATTTTTTTCCTGTAATAAATTAAAATGTAATAAAAAATTTAATTAAAATAATAAATAATAATAGTTTAATTATTCTTTTAAAAAATAAAATAAAAATTTATATTACCTTGAAAAATAAGAAGAAAAATATAAATAAGCAATGTGACAACAATAAATTTCTATTATTATTAATATCAATAAAGACTGTACCATCAAAGTTCATCAATCAAAATATAATAAATTTATATCATAGATGAGAAGAGCAACGTAAATTAACAATTAACAGTAGCAGTTTCACATTTCACTCTTTATTATTATTAATCCTTTCAACTTCCACATTAATATTATATTTATAAAGACTTTTAACATTCTTTATGCACCCTATAAGAATAGACAACAAGACAACATGAAGCTAAATTAGTCAATCATATTATTGTACCTATTCTTTATCTTCTTTGTGACAACTCTTTTTTCCTTGATTTCATTTGGTGTATTTTGTTGTTTCGTTACACAACAAATATGCAAGTCTCTATTTCTTTATTACTTTATTATTCGAAAACAATCTAAGAATTACTACCATGTATTATATATCATCATTTGGAATGTATCGAATTACCTTTTCATCTTTATTTAAACAACAAAAATATGAGGAAAATTCTGTTTGCTAGAATCTATTGTCATGCATTAGTGTAACTCTTTTAGCGCCTGCAAATTCTCTTCCTTTATTTTTTTCCATTTGTATGATTATGCTCTTACCATAAAATTTGACTTGATGATCATCTTCTTATTTTTAAGTTAGCCCGATTTACTTACTTTATATGAATGTATAAGCTATTGTAAGATATTTTTCTTTGCCAAAAAGTCGTCTGAATTGTAAAATTGTAAAGGGCTAGGCTTTATTATTCGTATAAATTAGTTACTAATACTCTTGCTCCTATTCTTTCAGCAGATCCTACGCAAGAGGTCAAAATAGGATTAATATGGATAAAATGCAGCTCCCCCCATTTCGTAGGAAATCTCACAAGATTAATTGCGATTTGCGTCAATATATTATAAAGATCTACCATTTTAATGTTCTCTAATTATATAGGTAGAGAAAATACTTTTCATAGAATTCGATCTTTTTTTTCTTTTTAGGAGCTAATTGATTGACCTACATCTTTGTAGGGGTTGAAAAATATTTCACCTTAGTAGGGAATCACGGATAACCTGATTTTCTATATTAGCACATATATCACTATATAGAAGAATGCTCATTGAAAACTATATAAACTTGCTAGATAAAAAATACAATTACAGATGCAAGAACTCATGGGTCTGATTAATCTGACAAATATATACAAGTGACATTTTTTTATAATCTTTTATTAATTAATTTTTCATCTATTAAACGGACATTGATCAAACTTTTATGCAATATCTACAAATATTACTCTTCTTTATATGTTTGTGGCCTTGAAACAAGGAGTGAAACGACCCCAAAAACTGCTCGAAAATGTGCCTTGAAAGTGTCCAAAATCGTAATTTTCATATATTTCAAAATCCGTGCGTGATATTAAAAACTCGATTTCATAATCTTGTTTAGGGGGAAAAATTGAGTGGGGAATGGGTCTAACTTGAATTTTAGAGCAATCGTATCAAAATTTGAAAACGCAAAGTCAGCAATTTCTAGTGAGCTAGCACGCTCCTGGCACGTGGGCGCAGAGGAGTATTTTTGTCCAGTTTTATTAGTTCGGTCCAAGGCTTTTTGGGGTCTAGGGCCTAAGTCTTCCATACGTGAAAATACCTATACTTGTCATATTTCACTTTCATATCATACAAGACATTTCCCAATACTCTCTCAAACACTTAGACAAATATTTCACCCAATTCAAGTGTCCCAAACTCACTTCCGAATCTCAAAAAATTCATTCAACCTTCAAACTCTCATTCAAATCTAATTCAAGTTTATTTATGTTGTTTAAGACCATTGTGGGTCCCCTATATAAAGCCAAGTTCAAAGGAATTTTCGTTGGCTAAGTTTTGCATAAGTACCGGCAGGAGGGGCAATTTAAATTTGAATATCTCTTAGCACACAAAGAACTGGGTGGCCCACGACCTACCAAATCAAAGCTCTTGAATTAGCTTTCCGAAGCACTTATTTTTACCTTATTTAGAGTTCGGATGAAGAAGTTACGCTCATTTTCGTAGAACTTGTATGTGTAGGGGTATATATGGATTTTTGCCAAATTCTGCCTCATTAATGGCATTCCATAAATTTAGCCATTTTTATTAGTATTTTGGGAATTCCAATGCTATCTTAACACTTCTTAAAGAGCTAACTCTATTCCTAATGATCAAATTCACTCCTCCCTATTGGAATACACTCTCAAATTCTCTCAAGAACCTCCATCAAAACTCCAATACAAATTCAAGGGAACTCAAGAGCAAGCTTTGGATTTCAAGACCCACTTTCAAACTTCAAGTCTTTTCACAACTCAATTTCAAGAAATTCAAGGTCTAAGGTATGTGAGTTTCATTCATGGGTACCTTTCACCCATAAAGCTCAATCTTTCATTTCTATGAAAATTACATGTTTCCAAGTTCTGTTGCTTATGGGTATAATTCATTAGAAATTATGAACATATACTATATTGGGATTTCATAAAAGTTTGATTGAAAATACATGATTACTCATTTTTAAGTATATACCATGAGATGATTTACCTATTATGATTATGCGTGTTTTAAGCTTTAGAACCGTGACCTCTCTTGGGCTTTGATGAGGGATTTCAATGTATTTTGTAAGATGGTATTACCAAGTATTGGTGGACTATTTTTCTTCAAGTTTTCTTGCATGATTTCAGTCTTAAATTGCATGATTTTATACTAGCTATACACACCCGCCAAGTGTTTGATAAAATATTCGGTTGATTTATTTTGAGGAATTGAAGGTCCAATGCATGTCTTATGAGTTGAATGACTATATGACGATGAAAGGAAAGTATGTATATGATATTATCTCTATAGTGTTTGGAATTGATCAAGTCTCACTCAGGGGGTTGTAGGCCTGGGTAACCTTGTTGAGTGGTTTTTACCACAATTGCCTCGGTCGAGAGGTGGTAGGCCCGTGCAACCATGTCGAGGGGTTTGTACCTTGATAACCATGTTGTGATTTTTTACTCCATGAACCATATTGGAGGGGTTGTACCTCATCAACCATGTTGGGGGCTTTGTACCTTATCAACATATTGAGGGGTTCGTACCTCATTCTCCTCTCTAAGGGGTTGGTAAACTGTAGATATGCACTAATAATGGTCACTCCCTACACATGTATTATGTTCTGTGTAAGCATAATTTACACTAAGCATCTTCCATGTATGTCATATTGCTATATGTTTATCTATTGCCTAATTATGCATTTTGATTATGACCTATCTATTATTGAATTGCATCCTACATGCTTAGTACATTCAAACGTACTAATGCATATTCTATGGCTACATGATATTACCATGTAGGAATTGGAGTTCCTATTGATTCTCCTCCTCGCAGTAGATAGATTGTTCAAGTTAGCTTTTGATGAGTCCTCATGTCTGGGGACAATATCGATCTTCTTTAATGCTTATGTTTAGACTATATCTTGTATATTTTGATTACCTAATATCATTAGTATGAGGGTGAGTTTGGTTTCTTGTCTTAGCCCCCACTAAGTTATATATTTAGAGTTGTTGTTAGACAAATATATATGGATGTTACGAGCTTGATTCTATCTTTGACTCTCTTGATATTTTTATGAAATGAAGGATTTTGCTTAGTCCTTATGCCCTTATTTCTACTCTTTTATTGTGTTCAATTGCTTTTGTGATCAAGGATATGTAATGATATGTTAAGAGGATTGCATGTGGTTCCTTCGGGTTCCCCTTACACTATGTCACTTCTAGGCCCTAGTTTGGGTCATGAAAAACTTGGTACCAGAGCCCTAGGTTGTTAGGTCCTTGGTGCCCAACACACCGCATTGATTAGAGTCATATTCATGATTGTGAGCATGCAACAACTATGAATAGGAGTCTATGAGGCATTCTATGAAATGTGTCCTTTCGTCATGATCTATGTCAAGTGATACAGTTAGGTTACCTAGGGCTTATTGCTAATCCCTAACCATTACATTTTAGAATATGTCTCAAGCTACTCAGTAGGGTAATATATTGAATGTGAAGGTTCGTAATGCTCTATGGTTTATGACGTAAGTGGTAACAAAATTGATAACTCAACTTAATCAATAAGTGAGTGCTCCCGAGACCTCAAATGGTAAGAGGAGAGGTAGTAGCACCAAGAGGGCCTGTGTTGAGGGTAAGTTCCAATGTCTAAAATATTGAGGTGATGCTATGTGTTCAACAGGTGGTAGAGCTCGTAGAGGCCTATGTTTGAAGGGCACCAATGCTTGTTTTGATTGTGGTGGAGTGGGATATAAGAGGAAGAATTTCCCCCATAAACGCAATAAGAGTAAAAGGGGTGATGACGGGGTGACTCATCTTAGATGCCCAAAGTGTGGGAGGCAAGAAGGGAATGAGGCGCCCGATGTTGCTACCGGTATGTTGAAATTTCTTTTGGCCTTGATGTGTTTGCATTGATGAGCCTGGGTGCCACTATCTTTCATGATTCTTTCTTCTTGCTAGTGGGCTTCAAGTCTGCCTTGAGTTATTATATGAACGTTTGAAGTCTACCCCCCTTCGTTGTGCCTATTATTGTTAGAAAGTTCATAGGTATTGTTTTGTGTTAACATTGCATTAGGTCTTGCCTTGTGACTTATTGGGTTTGATGTGGTGGATTTGGATGCTATACTAGGGATGGATTAATTGCATAAATGTTGTGCCTCCTTTGATTATAAGGTCCGTAGAGTTAGATTCCAATTTCCTAATAAACCCACTTTGAGTGGGGCTTGTAAGGTGGATGTGAATGGGCAAGTCCGTTTCTTCTCTTAAGGTACAACTGGTCTCTAAAGGTTGCATTTATCATCTTGTAAGAGTTAGGGGCGTTGAACCTAAGTTATTTCTATTGAGTTATTTTCAGTGAATAATGAGTTGGTAAATGTCCTTTCCAATATTTTGAATTTAGGGTAGTGTCTTCTGGTTTGACTTATGCACTGTTATGTCTATAGGTATGATGAATAAGGTCTTTAATCCCTACCTTGTTAGGTTTTTAGTAGACTCTAGTGATGAAGTATTGATTTATTTGGATCTTGTGAACTATTTGGCGGTAGTATTGCAAATCTTGGGGAAAGAGGAGTTGTGTGCAGAGTATGAAAAGTGTGAATTTTGGTTAAAGGTGGTTACCTTCCTAGGTCATGTAGTGTTGGAGGATGGTATTAAGGTCGATCGTAAGAAGAGGGATGTGATTAAAAATTGGCCTAGACCTTTGACTCCCTTGGATATTAGTAGTTTCTTAGGCTTAACGGGTTACTTTCGGAGGCTTGTGAATGGGTTCTCTTCTATTGCTTCTTCCATGACTAAGTTGATCCAAATGAAGGCTAAGTTTTTGTAAACTATTGAGGGGGAAAAGAGTTTCTAAACTTTGAAGGATAAGTTTGTGTCTGCTCCTATATTGTCTCTACCAAAAGGGTTAGAAGGCTTCGTTGTGTATTTTGATGCCATTTGGATTTGTTTGGGTTGTGTGTTGATGCAAAATGGTAAGGTGATAGCCTATGTCTTTAGACCACTTAAGATGCATGAGAATGATTATCCTATATATGACCTTGAAATGGCTGTTGTGGTATTTGTGTTTAAGAATTTGGCATCGTTATTTGCTTAGGGTGCATGTTGAAGTGGTTAGTAATCACAAGAGTCTCCAATATGTGTTCACCCAAAGGATCTTATCTTGAGAAAAAGAAAGTGGTTAGAATTTCTTAAGGATTATGATATGAGTGTGCATTCTCATTCCAGTAAGACTAATGTTGTGGTCGGTACTTTAAGTAGGGTGTGCATGGGTCTCCTAGTTCATATTAGTAGTGGTAGCAAAGGGGTAACTAGGGAGGTCCACCAGTTGGCTAGATTGAGGGTTAGGTTGGAAGAGTTTGATAATGGTGGCATTGTGGTTGTTGATGCTTCAAAGTCTTCCTTGGTTGATGAGGTAAAAGAAAAGCAAGATCTTGATCCCTCCTTGTTAGAATTGAAGGCTTCGTGAAAATTGGCAAGGTGGAGGTTTTCTCCCAAAGGGGAGATGGTGTCTTTAGGTACCAATGTAGGTTGTATGTGCCTAGTATTTATGACTTGAGAAAGAGGGTTCTTGATGAGACTAATAGTAACTATCATTTTAGCATTGGCATGGCTCCCTTTTGAAGACTCCATATGGTACATGTTGAAAAAACGTCCCCGATTGGATAGTTTGAAGTGGGAGGAATGGATTTGTTGGGTCCTGATCTGGTTATAGAGGCTATGGGGAAGGTGAGGTTGAATCGGGAAGGGATGAAAAAACCCAAAAGCATCAAAGGTCCCATGCTAGAGTAAGGAGTAGGGATCTTGGATATAAGGGTGGTGATTGGGTCTATCTGAAGGTTTCACTCATGAAAGGCGTGGTTTGTTTAGCAAGAGAGGAAATTCTATTTAAGGTTAGTTATTCCTTATATAGTATAGAGAAGGATCGGTAAGGCTGTATACGAATTGGAGTTGCCTATAGATATGAATATGGTTCATCTACTTCTTCATGCATCTAGGTTGAGGAGGTGTCCCAAGTATTATAGGTCTCTTTGAGGTTGTGGATGTTGTGGAGGATGAGTTGAGTTATGAGATGGTCTGGTGGAAAAGTTGGGTGGATATGAGTAAAGGTCGATTTGTAAGGGTGTAGTGTTCGTCAAGGCCCTTTAGGAGAATCGTCAAGTTTAAAGTGTCTTTCGGGGAGCCGGAGCAGGCATAGAAAAGCAATACCCGTACCTCTTTCATTCTATTCAATATTATGATAACATGCCAAGTTCTTTTCTTTTATGGGTCCAAGCCATATGTTTCATCCCCTATGTCATTTGCATGCATTCACGTTTATGTTGACAAGTTCATGATGATTTCTTGACACTTATGTTAAGATTTTGAAAATAGTGTTTAAGTGCATTATTGTAATCTTGTTGGGGCTGATTACTTCATGATTACACTTCTTATATATGTCTCTTGGACATTTGGGGACGAATGTTCCCAAGGGGGAGATATTGAAACGACGCAAAACAGTGCCCAAAAATGTACCTCGGAAGTGCTCAGAATTGTAATTTTCATATATCTCAAAATTCATGTGTGAGATCAAAAATCCGACTTTATATTCTTATTCAGGAGAAAATCTTGAGTGGGAAATGGGTCCAACTCGAATTTTAGACCAACCGTACCAAAATTCAAAAATGCAAAGTGAGCTAGCTCACCCTAGTCGCGACGCGCCAGGGGCTTGGAGAAGGAGTATATTTGTCCAGTTTTATTAGTTCGTTCTTAGGTCTTAGGACTAAGTCTTCCCATACATTAAAATAACTATATTTAGCCATGTTTCACTTTCATATCATACAAGCCATTCTCCAATATTCTCTTAAACACTTAGACAAATATTTCACACAATCCAAGTGTCCCAAACTCACTTTTGGATCTCAATAAACTCATTCAAGCTTCAAGCACTCATTAAAATATAATTCAAGCTTATTTATGTCGTTTAAGACCGTCATGGGTCCTCTACATCAAGCCAAGTTCAAAGGAATTTCCGTTGGCTAAGTTTTGCACAAGTACCGGTAGGAGGGTCAACTTTAAAGGGGCATATCTCATAGCACATGAAGAACTAAGTGACCCACGACCTATAAAATCAAAGTTCTTTGAATTAGCTTTCCGAAGAACTTGTTTTCACCTTATTTAGAGTTCAGCTGAGGAAGTTATGCCCATTTTCGTAGAACTTGTATGTGTAGGGGTATATACGGATTTTTGCCAAATTCCACCTCATTAATGGCATTCCATAAATTTAGACATTTCTATTAGTATTTTGGGAATTCCAATGCTATCTTAACACTTCCTAAAGACCTAACCCTATTCCTAATGATCAAATTCACTCCTCTCAATTGTAATACACTCTCAAATTTTCTCAAGAGCCTCCATTAAAACCCCAATACAAATTCAAAGAGACTGAAGAGCAAGTTGTAGATTCGAAGACGCACTTCCAAAATTCAAGTCTTTAACAACTCCATTTCAAGAAATTCAAGGTCTAAGGTATGTGAGTTTCATTCATGGGTACCTTTACCCATAAAGCTCAATCTTCCATTTCTATGAAAATTACATATTTCCAAGTTGTGTTGCTTATGAGTATTATTCATTAGAGATTATGATCATATAATATATTGGGATTTCATGAAAGTTTGATTGAAAAAACATGATTACACATTTTTAAGTATATACTATGAGATGATTTACCTATTATGATTATGCATGTTTTAAACTTTAGAACCGTGACCTCTCTTGTGATTTGATGAGGGGTTTCAAAGTATTTTCCAAGATGGTATTACTAAGTATTAGTGGTCTATTTTATTTGAAGTTTTCTTGCTTGATTAAACTTTTGAATTGCGTGGTTTTACACAAGCACTACATACCCACCAAGTATTTTGATAAAATGTCCAGTTGATCTATTTTTTAGGAACTGAAGGTCTAATGCATGTCTTATGAGTTGAATACTATATGATGATGAAAGAAAAGGATGTATATGATGTTATCTTTATAGTGTTGGGAATTGACCAAGCCTCACTCGGGGGATTGTAGGCACTAATAATGTTGTTGAGGGATTTGTACCTCGATTGCCTCATTCGAGAGGTGGTAGGCCTGTACAACCATGTAGAGGGGTTTGTACCTTGATAACCACGTTGGTACTTTTTACTCCATCAACCATGTTGGAGGGTTTGTACCTCATCAACCATGGTGGGGGCTTTGTACCTCATCAACCTATTGAGGGGTTCGTACCTTATTCCCCTCTCCAAGGGGGTGGTAGACTTTTGATATGCATTAATAATGGTCACTCCCTATATATGTATTATGTTCTGTGTAAGCATAATTTACTCTACTCATCTTCCATGCATGTCATATTGCTATACGCTCATCTATTGCCTAATTATGTATTTTGATTGTGATGCTTATGTTTTGGTGCATTGCATCCTACATATATAGTACATTCAAATGTACTAATGCATACTCTATGACTACATGATATTACCATGTAGGAACCGAAGCTCCTATTGATTCTCGTCTTCATGGTGTGATGGATTATTCAAGTTAGATTTTGGTGAGTCCTTAAGTCCGGGGACAATATCTATCTTCTTTCATGCTTTTATTTAGGTAATATCTCATAAATTTGGATTACCTAATGCCGTTAGTATGAGGGTGAACAAGGTTGCTTGTCTTGGCCCTTGCTATATTCTATGTTTAGAGGTGTTGCTGGACAAATATGTATGTATGTTATGAGCTTGACTCTCTTGATGTCTTTATGAAATAAGAGTTTTTCCTGAGTCACTTTGCCCTTATTTCTACTCTTTTATTGTGTTTGATTGCTTACGCTACCAAGGATACGTAATGATATATTAAGAGGCTTGCTTGGGGTTCCTTTAGGTTTCTTTGGGACATGTCAAATCTAGGCCCTAATTTGGGTCGTGATAAAATTGATATCAGAGCCTTAAGTTGTTAGGTCATCGGCGCCTAACACACTGCATCGATTAGAATCATATTCATGGTTGTGAAGCACGCCATGACTATGAATAGGAGGCTATGAGGCATTCTATGAAATGTTTTCCTTCTTCATGATCTATGTCGTGCGATAGAGTTAGGTTCCCTAGGCCTTATTGCTAATCCCTAACCGTTACATTTCAGGGTATGTCTCAAGCTACTCCAGACGGTGATATATCAAATGTAGAGGTTCGTAATGCTTTATGGTTTATGATTCAAGTGGTGACAAAATTGACAACTCAGCTCAATCAATAAGTTAGTGCTTCTGAGACCTCAAATGGTAAGAGGAGAGGTAGTAGGGCCAAGAGGGCTCATGTTGAGGGCAAGTTCCAAAGTCTCAATTATAGAGGTGATGCTATATGTCTAATATGTGGTAAATCTCATAGAGTCCTATGTTTGAAGGGCACAAATGCTTGTTTCGATTGTGGTGGAGTGGGACATAAGAGGAGGAATTGCCCCCATAAACGCAATGAGAGTAAAAGGGGTGACTCATCTTAGATGCCCAAAGTGTGGGAGGTAATAAGGGGATGAGGCGTCAGATGTTGCTATCGGTATGTTGAAATTTCTTTTGGCTTTGATGTGTTTGCATTGATTGGCCCGGGTGCCACTATTTATTTCATGATTGTTTCTTATTGCTAGTGGGCTTCAAGTCTGCCCTGAGTTGTTGTGTGAACATTTGGAGCCTACCCCCCTTTTCTTATGTCTATTGTTGTTAGAAAGTTCATAGGTATTGTTTCATGTTCATATTGTATTAGGTCTTGCCTTGTGACTTTTAGGGTTTGATGTGGTGGATTTGGATGATATACTTAGGATGAATTAGTTGCATAGATGTTGTGCCTCCTTCGATTATACGACCCGTAGAGTTAGATTCCAATTCCCTAATAACCTCGTCCTTGAGTAGGGGCTTGTAAGGTGGATGTGAAGGGACAAGTCCGTTTCTTGTCTTAAGGTACAATTGATCTCTAATTGTTGCATTTATCATCTTGTACGAGTTAGGGGTGTTAAACTTAAGTTATTTCTATTAAGTTATTTTTGGTGATCAATGAGTTAGTGAATGTCCTTGCCAATATTTTGAATTTAGGGTGATGTTTTTTGATTTTACTTATGCTCTGGTTATGTCTATAGGTTTGATGAATAGGGTCTTTAATCCCTAACTTGTTAGGTTTTTGGTGGTCTCTAGTGATGAAGTATTGATTTATTTTGTTTTTCCAATATATACCTCCTTTTTCCAGTTAATACAATGTCAACCAGGATATCTCATATGTTTCTTTTGTAGTAGAATACTCTGAGAAATCTTTGTAGAATCATGTATCTTGGATCCCTTAGAGTACTCATTTTCAGGTCTACATAATGAAGAAATAATCTCCCTTCCCTATATCACAATTTTCACAACACCAATCCATAGGTGCAACTACCAAATTGCCTAGAATACAATACCTGAAAGAAGAGAAAAATCAAAATTTTTTAAAATAGGAAGAGGACTACATGTAGATTAAAAATACAGAAAGTGTTTTTGAGGTTTACAAAGAGCATAAGGTACAACACAAGGTAATAAAACAAGTACAAAATAGAGAGCCATGACTTCTAACACACCTGGCTGATTCTCCACCCTTTCATGCTAAAAGTGTGTATGGGAGCGAGAACTTACCAATGGACATTAACATCTTTACAATGATGGCAGGTAGTTATTACTTCTTGGTAACCTATATCACCACAGATTTTACAAATAGTTTTTTGTAAGTTCATACAGATAGCAAAAGAAATTCAGAAGCTGATCGATTCTTGAACAGAATGAAGAACGAAGGGAAAATTGTTAGCAAGTACACACAACTATATCATCATCAAAATGAAGTTCTCGTCTTCTTTTAGCTGACATGCTTATCTTTCGTAACAAATACTTCTTTTATACCAAAAGTACATCCATCAGTGCATTATCTCAGAATATAATTTTTCGAGAATATCTTTGGTTATATATCATCTAGATAAAATCACCTCTAGTACTTCCTCCTGAAGAAGCACATAATAGAGATAAAGTTCTAGTAAAAGCTAGTGACAAGCAATTGATCATCCAGACAGTTTTCTTATTCAATTTATATTTGTTGTTTTGTACTTTAATCTTATACGAATAGACATAATCTATGCTGTTGTTGAACCTAAAATTTTGACAAATCAGTAAGTTGACTTTGAAATAGAAATTTCTAAAGGACTAACTAAATTTTAATTCCTATCAGTTAACCTAACATATACATAGAGGTATTACTAGTAGAACAAGGTATAAGCATACATGTTGACTAGCATTGCCTAATGAAGATGAAGTTTATCTTCTATTTTATTGCCTCTTTCTTATATGACTATCTATTTTGTTGCCTCATTTATATTCTAATGATTATCATGGACCAATATGTTTATTTTTATATTTGGTTCTTTTTATCCTCTTTATACTATTTTATTATCTCATCATTGGATTGAATATCCTAAAGTTTATCAAATGGTTAGGTGTGTGTGTGTGGAGATTAAATAATAATAATAATAATACCAAAAAAAAAGACGCACACTTAATTCACTATAATCGTCCCAAAAAGAATGTCAGCTTTTGTCATAGAAAAAAAATGACAAATGTAAATGCATGACAGAATGAACATTCCTTTTTTTTTTTTAAAAAAAACATATACTTCTTCCATTCTAATTTGTTTGTTTTATTTTCATTTTTATTCCTTCTTGATAGAAAATTTATTTTCTACCTCTTTAGTTTTTATTTTTACATGTCATGTTTAAAATCATAAAATTAAAGAATATTGTATTACTTTTTTCATTATTATCTTCTGTACTTTCTTAGACCCCGACATATACCATAACTTGACAAATGACAAAGTGAAATTGAAGGAATAAATACTTAGGAGTCGTTTGGTTGGGATTTTGGGACTATGTTACTCGAACTGTTCAAAAGTATCAACGAGTTCGTATTGGATTCACCAAAAATAATGTATCTTTAGAGAATCTGACAGAGGTGCAGTATTAAAAGTGAAGAGTCTGCATAACTTAGTTTTGGGAATAATTATTCCAGGATAAGTAATCTCAGGATAAGTTATTCCACCATTTATATAGGTTAACTAATTATATGTGATAATTATCATACACTATGGTATAAATGATGGGAAAAAATCATCCGAGGACTACCTAATACCTCCAACCAAAGGCAGAATAAAATGTATTTTATCCCAAAATTGCTATACCTTATACCTGACACCAAACTATTTCTTTAAATAGTATAATATACTACTATATGGTACCGTTTAGATCACGAGATTCAAGCGAGTCTTTGAACTAACGTTTTACGGTTTGATTTATAGTTAATTGTTTATAATTTGTTATGTAGATTCTATTAGCATCTAAAAAATTTTGAATAATAAATTTTAGATACACAGAGGGCAACAACTCAGGGATCCATAAACAAAAAAGAAAATAGATTAAATTAAAGAAAGAATAAAACAAGTCAAAGACAAAGGAGTAAGAATCGCAAGAACGACAATAATTAAGGAAATACTCCTCAAATCTAGGCTACCAGATATCAAATTCAAGACAAATTAAAGAGAAGCTTCAAGGATTGATGCTTTAACACTCTATAGAAGGCATATATTCAGCCATGCTTGGAAAAAAATCATAGCAAAACATGAACATATATAATATGGATGTGTATTATCAATCAAAGAATCATCACGAATCCTTGATTGAAAGAAACTGCCTTGGGTTTTTCTAATAGAGATTCAATGGTTATCTCCCAAAAACCATTATATAAAGACCTCCTTATTGTTGTAATTAGTTATGTCTTTCTTTGATCTTGTATTGCTATTTCTTTTATCTTACAAAACTATTGTACTCATTGAGTGAACAATTATAAAAGAAAAGAGAAAAAGAATACTTTGGAATAGGTTATACAGGTAGAGCTATATCAAAAGAAGTCTAACATGTGTATCAATTAAGTTGATAGATTGCAAAAGATGTATACTACAAAACCCTCATCAAGCTCTAAACGAAACCCTTATAACCCAAGGCGATTGAACTAGGCACCACATCGCTGATCTAAATCAGTATAAAAATTCTCTCTCTTTGTTATTTAATATATTGTTTTTATCATTATTACTTGTTAAAATAACTTGCAGGTAAGTTGACTATCTCCTTTAGACAGTCAACTAAAAGAGATATCAATTAACCCCCTCTTTTGATTATCATTTGGTATAAGAGTAGATTTTACTCATAGAAATGTCTAATCGCACATTATACAAGATCAAATAGCCAATTATCAAATCTCAAGTGCTATCCTTCAAAATGGTCATTCGTCAAATAGTCCTCCATACTTCAATTGCAAACACTACTTTAATCGGAAGGAAGAATTCAGAATCTTTGTTCAATCAGTTGACTTCCAAGCTTGGATAGTGATCAAGAAAGGCCTAAAACCCATTCTTGACATCACAATAAAGGAAACTATTGAAAAATCAATTGATTTGGAATAGTTTGAAGTACAATGAATAACAAAAGGTAATCTAAACTATTGCTAGAGTTTAGTTTATTATATTTTAAAGTTAGCAGGTCACAATACAAAAAGATAGCAACATGTGAAACAACAACGGGGATGTGGTACAAAGTTGAGGTTACATATGAAGGGGCAAGAAAAATTAAAGAGGCTTGGCTAAGTTTCCTAGTGAATGAATTTGAATTTTTAAAATGGCAATTGATGAGAATGTTGAATAATGTTCTCAAGGTTCAACAACTCTATTCAAATAAATTAAAAGTGACAAAGCTCATCAGAACTCTTTCCAAGGCTTAGGAGACAAGCAACAATTTTAGAAGATGCAGATCAATAAAACATGACCTGCTATGAGCTTCATGGAAATCTTATGGTATATGGGCAAAATCACATCAACAATTACACTAAAGAAGTAAAGAAGATTATTGTTGCCTTCAATGCAAAGTCTCTTAAGGATGAAAAAGAATTGGATGATTCTAAGAGTGAGGGAATGGCTCTCATAACTCATGGACTTAGACAAATGCTTAGACAAAGAAGACAAAGATCTTAATAAGACACCAGAAATAATGACTATCAGAAGAATGATGACATATGCTATCATTGTGGTAAACCTGGACACATAAGGCAAAATTGTTCGAAATTGAAGAAAAAAAATTATCATAGAAATGGAAACTCAAGAACTCATGGAGCATGAAGTGATGAAGAAGGTTCATGTGAAGATCTTGAAAGAATTGCAAGCATATATTTCATGTCTATTCGTAAAACAAATTGTAAGGCCCTATGTAATAAAGGTCAGAAATAACCCCAAGAAATAAAATTTTCAAAAAATGTTTATTAAGATGTTCCACTAAGATACCCTTCAAGGTTCACGATGTCCATTACAACTCGTGAAGGGGCCTCGTGGTGGCACACCTTATTGTACAGGGATTTAGGGGCTACCTTGGTGAGGTAACCTACCATATCTCATGATGTTCACCACAACTCATGATGTGGTCTCATGGAGGGCACCCTGCTAAGCTACCTACCAGTTTTGTTTCAAGGCACCAACTACGATATCCATCGTGGGTCATAGTTCCCATAATATATGGGCCTTGTTAGGCCCTTCATGCAGGTGTCTGTCTAGTTTTACAGTTTATGCTTTGAAAGGACATTTGAGTCATTTCCTAATTCCTAAACTCCATGTTGGACAAATGTTTAGACTAAATTACCCTTCTAATATTACCTTAACCTATCTAAGGCCTTCTAATTATACTCCGAACACTCAGACGCTAAATTCACTCTGATTCACTCTCAAGGTCTCCTCTCTACTCCAATTGAATAATTTATCAAAGATCCAACAAGTTCAAATTAAGTTCATCTTACTTCCTTAAAATCTTGATCAAGATATATAGGTTTCCATCCATGCATACCTTTCACCCATAGAGCCCAACTTATTTTCATCATTATTCCTTAATTTCAAGCAGAATTAAATAAGGATTTTCATGACTTTAATTTCAAATATTTAAATTATGATGTAGATTACATTTATATACTTGAACATATATAGATTAATTCAAACCACATGGATTTTCTTAAGTATGCTTTAATGCTTATGGAAAATTATGATTCAGTTCCTTAAATTTAGTTTCAAGTGATCTTCAATTGTATTATAATTATGCATGAATCTATCTTACTTTTATGATTTTAAGTTTATTGAATATGAATCCATTCTATCATATGATCATCATCATATATGTATAAGATTTTAACTAGGATATTTAGGATTCCTGAAGGTGTTCTAAGATCCCTATAGGAGACTTAGGATCCTAAGAGGTGACCTAGAACGTTAGTATGGTTATGGACAATGTACTGATGATAGGATTGTACCTCTCACTTTACATCGAATATGAAATGAGCTACTTCTATGCAGGATTTTATGAACTATGAGATTGTGATCAAGCTTATAATTATTTGACAAGTATGATATATATGATGATGTATGATAAGTATGATCTCATGTCTATATGATGTATTCCGTAGGATGTTGACTTAGCACTAAAAGGACATTGGGATTTGGGTGTATCCGTACATGAGGATGGTCTATAAGACAAAATCCCATTATCCCTTAACTATGTGCAATTATAGGACTTATGATTACCGATATGTCTTTCTAGTGGACAGACAGAGCTCATGATACCCTCTTGATGGGGTAGAGTTCTACTTGGCAAGTAGATTCTTATTTTCCATATTGAGATTCCATATTGTAGACCACATGGTTTTATTATTGGTTATGGTAACTTCTCATATGTCTATGGTTTTTATGTTATCATGCATCACTCCATTCAGGAAATATTGATATGGTGATTCCTTTTTTGCTCTTGTTCTACTTGTCCCCTTTCCTATGTATTACTTAGTTATGTATCTCATGTATATTATTGTATTGCATGCCTGCATACTTAGTACATTTACTAATACATATTTTTGCAACTATATTTTTTTACAACGTAGGGACAGGTAACACCCTCATCCATATACTCATCCTTGTGGCTAGATTTACATTTATTTAAGAGACTAATTAGGTGAGTTCTCATGCTTTGGTGACGAAACCTACTATCTTTTAGATTTTATATTATGAATGAGACTCTTGCTAGTATGTTTTTATTCTATTGAAGGTAAGTTAGTGAAACGCCTTAGCCCCCACCTAGTCTATTACTTAGAGGTTGTTCAACATTATGTATGGGTCTTATGATTTTTCTATCTCTCATGTTCCTTTGGTATATCTGTATGATCATATCTTGGCTTCGACTTATAAGGATTTAATCATTACTTATGATGGTTTGGGATTCTCTTGGAGATATTATTTGTCATGTCACACCTAAGGTCTAATTTGGATCATGACAATCTTGGTATCATAGCACAAGGTTCTGAAGTGTCCTAAGAAGTTCAATATGCCACATAGAGTAGAGTTTTATTCATGGGTGTGAAGTACACCATATCTATGAATATGAATATATGATGTATTTTAGGATCTTCACTTCTTTCATGATTTATGTTGAGTCGTAGAGCGTATCCTAAGGCTTCCAAGTTCTAATGATTGTTCTTTGTGCTTTTCAGGAAAATGTCTCCAAGGAGAATTGCCAAGCCAAGGAAAGTATATGCTAAGGAGGATCAAATTCCCCTTCACCTTTTGGGAGAACAAGTAACAAATGTAGAGTTTCAGACTGCTATTGCTATGTTGGCTCAGCCAATGATAAATTAGGCCAACCAAGGTGTGGTTTCTACTCTTGTTAATATGTCTATCTCAACAACTAGGTGGGAGATTTGCCCTAAATAAACCCTCTTAAGTTTAATGATTCAAAGGTTGATGAGGATACTTAAGAATTTATTGATAAAGTGTATAAAGTCTTGGTCATCATGGGAGTATCTTCAGAACAGAAGGTAGAATAGACACCTTGTCAACACAAGGGAGAGGCCTAGAGGTGGTTTACTCAATGGAAGTCTAAAAAGGTGGATAGAGATTCAATTGGATGGGAGGTTGGAAGCTTACATTTTTGGAATGCTTCTTTCGACTTGAGTTTAGGGAGGCAAAAATGATGGAATTTACTGAAACGACCCCCAAAAGTGCCTAAAAGTGTGGCTCGGAGGTGCCCAGGATCTTATTTTCCATATATCTAAAAATTTGTTTCATATTTCAAAAATTCGACTTCATATTCTTGTTCAAAGGGTTAAATTAGGGGGATAAGGTTCTAACCTCGAATTTAAAGCGAAGGAATCAATTTATGAAATCTGCACTTGGTGTAATTTCTTATGAGGGTCCGCGAGCTCTCCGCTATACGGAGAGGTGTAAATTCTGCACCGTGTTTCCTAGTTCATCTAGATTTTTCTAAATGTTGGGCCTAAGTTTTTCCAAACGTATTTTTACCTATACTTAGCCTCATGTCACCCTCATGTCACCCTAAACATTCCCTAATACTTGCCAAGACACTTAGCCAAATATTTGCTCCAAAATTCAAGTCCCAAACTCAAGACCAATCTTAAGGATTTCATCAAGGATCTCACTCAAGCTTCAAGTCTCTGTTTCCAATCTTCTTCAAGGGTTCTCCAAAGTCAAGGTATGTGGTGTTGAACCATTAGGTCCTTTTATCCATGGTGCCGAAGCCTCCTTTTTACTAATATTTCATGATTTAAAGTTGATTTTACATGTGCGTCTTATATATTGAGAAATTTACTACCTAGTGATTTTAGTTCATGAAATATGATTGTTTTAGAATGTTTTGAGCTCTAAATCATAGATCTAGTGTTGGATTTTATGAGGGGTATTGATGTGAATGTCTTGGGGGTGTTGCAAAGTGTTGATTTATAGTTTTACAATATATTTTCTTACATAATTTCATATCTAAATTGCATAGTCTTTCACCCCCATTACACCATCCCTAAGGTTCTGATAGAATGTCCAGTTATGTTTTCTTAAGGAAATGATGGTCCAAAGCATGAGATATGATATGATTGACTATATGATAATGAAATAAGCTTATGTACATGATATATTCTATATAAAGTGTTGCATTAGACCATGCCCAATACGAGGGACTAAGAGCTTGGACAACCAAGGTGGGGGATTTGTACCCATCAACCATGTGAAGGGTTTGTACCACACCACTAGGGTGATGGGGTGAGATCATCATTAACCAAGGTGGAAGTTTGTACTCATCAAACCATGTGAAGGATTTTTACTTCGCCACCACGGTGATAAGGTCTGATTATCATCAACCATGTGAGGGGTTCGTACCATATCACTAGGGTGATGGGGTGAGATCTCATCATCAACTGACCAAGGGATTTATACTATTGAAATCTAATTGGTCTATACTTCACTAATGGAGCCATATATGAGTATGAGTTACTTAAGAATGTTTTACTTATGCATTCATCATACATGTCACATTACTATATCATGCCTATTGTCTATTGTTATGCATGTTGACTATGAAACTTATCTATTGTTGTATTGAATCACACATACTTAGTACATTCAAACATACTAACACATACTCTTGCCTACATGATATCACCATATACAAATCAGCTTTCAAGTTGATCCTCCTCTTCCTCCACGTGTCTAGATCAGTTCTACTCAAAGCTAGTTGCTGAGTCTTCCACATTGGGGACTTTAGTCTATATTGTTATTATCTATATATTTAGACACTTGCTTATATTCTATTTTGACTGTGAGGGTGAGCCCGATTACTTTATCTTGGACCTCGCCCTATCTATATATTTCGGTGTATTTGTTGGTCAAGTTATGTATCTATGGTATGATCTTTGACTCCTTGTCTCTTGATGATGTTGATTTGGAAGACACCCTTAGCCCCCATGCCCCTTAGTATTATTTTATATCTTTTAGGCCCTAGGCTTGGGTCTTGACAAACTTGGTATCAGAGCACTAAGTTCATAGATCCTCAATGTCCAACACACATTGAGTCGAATAGAGTCCTATTCATGGTTGTGAAGTGCACCATGACTATGAATAGGAGGCTATGAGGCGTTTTAGGAAATCTTTCCCTTTTTAATATTCTATGTTGTGTGATAGAGTTATAGTGAGTTTTTCCTTCCTAATGATTATTCTATGCTATGCTAGATCATGCAAACACTAGAGGAAGACGTACCCAAACTCCCGAGGAACAACTAAACAATGGTGAACTCCGGGATACCATCACTATGGTTGCCCAAGTGGTGGCCAACCAAGTTTAACAAGGGGCCTAATCCCCTCATGCTACTATCCCGGGAGCTAAGGTAAGTGTTTCCATGATAATGAATCCTCCAGTTTTCCATGGGTCAAATGGTGGATGAAAATCCACAAGAGTTCATTGATGAGGTCTATAAAATCTTAAACATCATGGATGTTGGAACAAATGAAAAGGCAGAGTTGGCAACATACCAACTCAAGGGGGTGGCCCAAATTTGGTGTGAGCAATATAAGGGTGAGAAGGGTACTAGTAATGTGGTGCTATGAAAAGAGTTCAAATTGACCTTCCATAATTGGTTTTTCCCTCTTGAGCTTAGGTAAGCAAAGTTGGTAGCGTTTATGAACTTGAAGTAAGGTGCTATGAGTGTGAGGGAGTATGCCCTCAAATTTCATCAAATTTTAAAGTATGCTCCTCACTTGGTGGTCGATCCTGGGTTAAGGATGAATAAGTATGCTATGGGGATCTCTGACATGGTAAGTAAGGAATGTCGGTCCGCCATGCTTATTGGTGATATAGAGTTGTCTCATTGGATAACATATTCTAAGCAAATAGAGGAATAAGAGGGGCCATGAGGCTAAGAGGGCCCATTTTAAGGGCAAGTTCTAAAACGATACTAGATTTTGTCAGAGCCAAGGACCTTCTCATGCTACTACTAGGGGGTTTGCCAATGACTTCCTTAGACCCAACGTGTTGGTGGTGTTGTTCCTATTGATGTGTGTCCTAGTTGTGAAAGGAATCATATACGCCCATGCTTGACAGATTCTAATGCATGCTTTGGTTATGGGGAACTTGGTTACAAGAAGGTAGATTTTCCAAGAAACTGTGGCAAGTTTCGGGGTGAAAATACGGTTCCATTCGGGAGAGATGGTCCTCAAGGTGGTGCCCTAAGGCACAATCAATTTTATGCTCTAAATGGAAGGCAAGGGGTTAATGAGGTCCCCGATGTTATTGCCAATATGTTGAAAATCTTCGATCTTGATGTATATGCTTTGGTTTATCCGGGTGCCACCGTTTCCTTTGTTACCCCCTTTGTTGCTAAAAAGTTCCATGTTGAGTTAGAGTTGTTGGATGAGTCATATAAGGTGTCTACTCCTATTGGTGCATCTACTGTTACTAGTAGGGTGTATAAGAATTGTCTGGTTAGCATTTTGCATAAAATCTTACCTTGTGATCTTGTTGAATTAAATACAGTTGCTTTTGATGTTATTCTTGCGATCGATTGGTTGCATCAATAGTATGCTACTATTGATTGTAGAACCCGTAGGATCAAGTTTTAATTTCTAAATGAACCCATCCTTTAGTAGGAAACTCATGATGTAGTAGTGAGGAGTAAGTTCATCTCATACATTAAAGCCCATAGGTTGATTTCCAAGGGGTATTTATATCATATTATGAGGGTTAAAGATATGGAGTCCAAAGTCCCTTCTAGCAAGTCAGTTTTGGTTGTAAGTGAGTTTCTTGATGCCTTCCCAAATGACCTTCCCAGTGTCCTTCCCGAAAGGGAGATAGACTTTGTCATAGACCTCTTTCCTGACACTCAACCTATCTCTATTTTCCCTTACCGTATGGCCTCGACGGAGTTAAAGGAGTTAAAAGAGCAATTGAAAGATTTATTGAAAAAGGGATTTATTAAACCTAGTCAATAACCTTGGGGTTCTTTGGTGTTATTTGTAAAGAAGAACGATGGCTCACTTAGGATGTGCATTTACTCCTGGCAACTCAATAGGCTTACTATAAAGGATAGATATCCTCTTTTTATGAATCAATGACTTGTTTGACTAACTGTAAAGGGATACCACTTTTTGTAGGATTGATCTTCGGTCCAAGTACCATCAAGTGAGGGTGAGGGAGTATGATATTCCCAAGATAACCTTTCGGACTAGATATGGGCGCTATGAATTTGTGGTGATGTCCTTTGGGTTGACTAATACACCAACCATCATTGTGGACCTAATGAATAGGATCTTCGAACCCTACATTGATTCCTTTGTTATAGTCTTCCTTGATGATACTTTGATCTATTCACATAGTCGGGAAGAGCATATAAGCCATTTGAGGGTTGTGTTGCAAATATTGAGGGAGGAGAGATTGTATGATAAATATGATAAGTGTGAGTGTTGGTTGAAGGATGTTGTATTCTTGGGTTATGTAGTGTTGGGGAATGATATTAAGGTGGATCTTAAGAATGATGTGATTAGATATTGGCCTAGACCATTGACGCTATCTGATATTAGGAGTTTCTTGGGCCTTGCAGGTTACTATAGAAGGTTTGTGGATGGGTTCTCCTCCACTACTTCCCTTATGACAAAATTGACTCAAAAGAAAGTTAAGTTTACATGGACTGATGAATGTGCCGATGAATGTGACAAGAGCTTCCAAACATTGAAAGACAGACTTATGTTCGCTTCTATATTGTAATTATAGGATGGCCTTGAGGGTTTAGTTGTGTATTGTGATGCATCTACATTTGGATAAGGTTGTGTGCTAATATAGAATGGTAAGGTCAAAGCTTATGCTTCTAGGAAATTCAAAGTGCATAAAAAGAACTGCCCTACCCATGATCTTGAATTGACCACTGTGGTGTTTAAATTAAAGATTTGGCATTATTATTTGTGTGGGGTGCACGTTGATGTCTTCACTGATCATAAAATCCTTCAATATGTATTCACTCAAAAAAATCTCAACTTGAGACAAAAAAGGTGGCTAGAACTTCTTAAGGACTATGACATGAGTGGGCATTACCATCTCGATAAGGAAAATATTATGGTGGATGCTTTGAGTCAGGTGTCTATGGGTAGCCTAGCTCATGTAGATGGTGGTGATAGGGAAATAGCTTTTGAGGTGTATAGATTGGATAGATTGGGGATGAGGTTGAAAGATGTGGGTAATGGTGTGATTGTTGTTGATATATCTAAATCATGTTTAGTTGACGAGGTGTTTGCAAAAGAATATCTAGACTCCTCCTTACATGACTTGAAGGCCTTGGTGAAAGAGGGCAAAATAGAGGTTTTCTCCTAAGGGGGAGATGGGGACCTTAGATAACAAGTTAGGTTATGTGTGCTATGTGTTGATGGTTTGAGGGAGAGAATTCTTGATGAGGCCTATAATTTTTCTTAATCTATTCACCCCGGTTCCACCAAAATGTATACAGACTTGAGGGAGGTGTATTGGTGGGGAGGCATGAAGAGGTACATTGCTAAATTTGTTTCCGGTTACCATAGTTGTCAACAAGTCAAAGCAAAACATCAAAGGCCAGGTGGCCTAACCGAAGACATAGACATTCCTACTTGGAAGTGCGAGGTGATTAATATGGATTTTGTGGATGGGTTGTCCAAGACTAGAAAAAGTTTCGATTCCATATGGATGTGGTTGATAGGATGACGAAATCGACACACTTTCTACCGGTTAAGACTTCATATATGGTTGAAAAGTATGCAAGGTTGTATATCCCTGAGTTAGTGAGGTCACATGGGGTTCCTTTATCCATCATATCGAATCGTGGTGCACAATATACTTCACACATTTGGAGGTCTTTTTAAAGGGGTCTTGGTGCCCAAGTCCACCTTTGTACGACCTTTCACCCTCAAATGGATAGTCAAGCCGAAAAGGCAATTCAAACACTTGAAGATATGCTTAGGATTTGTTTCTTGGATCTTAAAGGTAGTTGGGATTAGTATCTTCCATTGATAGAGTTTGCCTACAACAATAGCTATCACTCTAGCATCGATATGGCTTTTTTTTGAGGTTCTTTATAAGAGACATTACAGATCACCGGTGGGTTGGTTTAAGGTTGGAGAGGTGGCGTTGTTGGGACCAAATTTTGTTATGGATGATTTTGAAAATGTTAAGATTATTAGGGAAAGGTTGAGGACATCCCAAAGTCGACAAAAATCCTACGCCGATGTAAGAAGAAGAGACCTAGATTTCCAAGTGGGTGATTGGGTTTATTTTAAGGTTTCTCCAGTGAAAAAGGTGTGATCCTTCTTGGTGAAAAGCGCAAATTGAGTCCAAGGTATGTTGGCCCTTATGAGGTGATAAAGAGGGTTGGCAAGGTAGCTTATGAGTTGAAGTTGCCTAGTGAAATAAATTTGATTCATTCGATATTCCATGTTTCTATGTTGAGAAAGTGTATTGGTAGTCCTAATGCTGCTATACCTCGTAATGTGGTGGGTATTATTGAGCATGACTTGACTTATGAGGAAGTTATGATTCAGATCTTTGAAAGGCAAGTAAAGAGATTGTGGAACAAGGAGGTGGCATCCGTTAAGGTCATTTGGAGGAGCCAACAAGTTAAACGTGCTACTTGGGAGACCGAAGCGGATATGCAAAAGTAGTATCCTTATCTTTTCCACTCTACTCAAGCATAAGGTACTAATTCTAAGTCCCCTATATGATATCAAGTCTTATATGATAGCCTCTATGTCATTCATGTGCATTCATGTTTAAGTTGGCAAATTATGATAATTTTACACCTATGTTGAGAGTTATAAAGTGAAGTTTAAATGTAATGTTGCACCCATGTTGGGCACTGATTTTTTCACGATTATTCTTGTCTTATATGTCTCTTATACATTTGGGTATGAATGTTCGCAAGGGGAATATATTGAAACGTCCTAAAAAAGTGCTTAAAACCGTGCTCGTGGTGCCCAAAATCTTGTTTTCTATATATCTAAAAATCTATTTGATATTTTGAAAATCCGACTTCATATTATTATTTAAGAGGTCCAAATTAGGCGGACAAGGATCTAACCTTGATTTTAAATCAAAGGAATCAATTTATGAAATTTGCACTTGGTGCAATTTCCAGTGAAGGTCCGCGACGCGGAGAGCTATAAATTCTACACTGTTTTTCCTAGTTCGTCAAAAATTTTCTAAGTGTTGGGCCTAAGTTTTTACGAACGTGTTTTTACCTATAGTTACTCTCATTTCACCCCCATAGCACCCTAAACATTCCCCAATACTCACCAAGACACTTAGCTAAATATTTGCTCCTAAATTCAAGTCCCAAACTCAAGGCCAATCTTAAGGATTTCATTAAGGATCTCACTCAAGCTACAAGTCTCCATTTCCAATCTTCTTTAAAGGTTCTCCAAAGTCAAGGTATGTGGTATTGAACCATTAGGTACTTCTACCCATAGTTCCTAAGCCTCCTTTTTACTAATATTTCATGATTTAAAGTTAATTTTACATGTGGGTCTTGTATATTGAGAAATTTACTGCACTGTGGTTTTAGTTCATGAAAGTATGGTTGTTTTAGCATGTTTTGAGCTCTAAATCTTGGATCTAATGTTGGATTTGATGAGAGGTTTTGATGCGTATGTCTTGGGGATATTGCAAGGTGTTGATTGATGGTTTTACTATAGATTTTCTTGCATGATATCTCTAAATTGCATGGTCTTTTACCCCCATTACACTCCCAAGTGTTTGATAAAATGTCCTGGTAGGGTTTCTTGTGGAATTGAAGTTCCAAAGCATGACATATGTTATGAATTATGTTTTAGTGATGAAATGAGATTATGTACATGATATATTCTATATAAACTATTGTGTTAGCCCATTCCCAATTCGAGGGACTAAGAGCGCGGACAATCTAGGTGGGTTTTTTTTACCCATCAACCATGTGAGGGGTTTTACCACACCACCAGGTTGATAGGGTGAGATCATCATCAACCAAGGTGGGGGTTTGTACTCATCAACTAAGATGGGGGTTTGTACTCATCAAACTATGTAAGGGGTTTGTACTTCTCCACCAGGGTGATAAGATGCGATTATCATCAACCATGTGAGAGGTTCGTACCACACCACTAGAATGATGGGGTAAGATCATCATCAACCTACCAAGGGGTTTATACTTTGGAAATCTAGCTGGTTTATGCTTCACCAATGATACCCTATATAAACATGAGTTACATAAGCATATTTTAGTTATGCATTGATCACACATGTCACTTTACTATATCATGCCTATTATCTATTATTACTATGAAGCTTATCTATTATTCCATTTCATGCCATATACTTAGTACATTCAAATGTACTAATGCATACTCTTGCGTATATGGTATCACCATGTAGGAATTGGCATTCAAGTTGATCCTCCTCCTCCTCCATGTGGCTAGATCAGTTTTACTCAAAGCTAGTTGGTGAGTCTTCCACTTTGGGGACTTCAGTATGTGTTGCTATTATATATGTATTGAGAAAATTTCTTATGTTCTATTTTGACTATGAGGGTAAGTATGATTACTTTGTCTTAGCTTCCGCTCTATCTATGTATTTAGAGGTGCTTGTTGAAAAAGTTATGTATCTATGGTATGAGCTTTGATTCTTTGCCTCTTGATGATGTTGACTTGCAAGCTACCTTTAGCCCCTTTCCCTTAGTATCATTTTATGTCTTTTACATACTTTCACAACCAATGATGTGTAATGATAAGTTGAGAGGCCTGGTTGGGGTTTCTTCAGGTTCTCCATTCGCCGTGACACGTCTAGGCCCTAGGCTTGGGTCTTGACATTTATCTACCTCAAGCAAGGAAATATGAATGTGAAGGAGTATGCCCTCAATTTTATTAAAAGGGGCTGTTTGGATTAGCTTTTTTAAATGAATTTAAGTTAAAAGCCAAACATCATAAGTTGGGGACACCCTCAATGTGATACTCCATAACTCTGTTCTCTTATATATCCATGTTTCAAGTCTGATTTGTTTAGATTGGGAGTGTGTTACATTCATTGGAGACTTCTAGTACTTAGACGAGTTCAAGACTTCCCTATGAGTTGAGTTTTGGGTGTAGGTTTGTGCAAGGTTCAACTTTATACAAGCATAACTTTTAGTACACAAAGAAATAGATGACCCATATATGTTAAATGAAATTCCTTTGAGTTAGTTTTCCAATGAACTTGGTTTCACCTTATTCCGAGTTCGGAGGAAGGCGTTATGACCTTTTTTGTGAGACTCTCCCATGTAGTGATGTCACACGGGCACTTTGATGGGCAATGTGGCCTTGGATGGGCTGTTTGGATTGTTTAGGATGGAAAAGACCATTTTTGGTCTAAGGAATGAGACATAGCCAGTGGTACGGGCTATATGGCTTGCCACTGACCGTGTGGCTAGCCAAGGGAGTGTGCCAGAGAGGCAAGGTTGGCATTAGAGGAAGTTTTTTGGCTAAGTGTAGTACCACGGAACCTTGACGGGCTGTGACAGGTCTAATGGCTCATGGCCTTGGGCGTGGGGTGGATTGGAAATATTTGTTCCTCTAAGTATAGTTCAATGGACTATACACGGACCGTGTAACACCACATGACCTGTGAAGTCGCCTGTCAAAGTGATAATGACCCTAACATTTTCCAAAATTTTCCAATTCTAATTTTTAAGCTAATATCACTTCACAAGCACTTCACATGACCCATGGAGTGCCATATGATCAGTGAAGCTCAGTGAGGCATCACTTTGCCAAATTTTCCATCCGTTCATTAATGGAGTCTTTATGAATTTAATCTACTCTAGTGACTTTTTTAGATTTTCAATGCTATCTTAAACTCCCAAAAAGAACTAAACCTCATTCAAAAGGATCAAAACTTGTTACTCTCATCTCAAATACACTCTCAAATTCCTCAATGCAAATTCAAGGAGACTCAAGAACAATCTCTGGATTTCAAGACCCCATTCCAAGCTTCCACTCTTTCCCAACTCAATTTTAAGAAACTCAAGGTCTAAGGAATGTGGGTTTCAACCATTGGGTGATTTCAACCATGGTGCCTAACTCTCCTTTTTACCCAAATTGCATGATTCTCAATCAATTTACTTATGGATATTACATAATATGAATTTGGCTAAAAAACTATATTGGGGTTTCATAAACTTGTGACTATCCAAGCATATTTTGTGCTATGAATCTAAGATCCATTATGTGATTTAATGAAGGGTTTTAATGTTTCTTGTTTGAGGGTATTACCAAGTGTTGGAGCATGATTTTACATTGAATGTTATTACATGATTTCACTCTTGAATTGCATGATCTTACACCAACATTACATATCCACAAGTGTTTGATAAAATGTTCGGTTTTGGATTCTTGAGATATGGATGACCCAATGTATGACCTATTATTTGAATGAATTTATGATGATGAAAGAAATTTTCATATGAGTTGTATTTCATTAAAATTATCTATAATATTGTAAGTTGGCCATGCCTAGTTTAGGAGGTGATGCCTCAATCACCATAGATAGTAGGGTGAGACAACCATTAACCAAGTTGAGGGATTGGTACCTCAAACACCTAGGTGGGGGTGGTATGTCCATCAACCAAGTTGAGGGTTTGGTACCTCAAACACCTAGATGGGGGTGGTATATGCATCAACAGAGTTGAGGGATTGGTACCTCAAACAACTTCAAGGGGTGGTTCACCTAGGATTCGAAGTACTATGTTACTTAGTCTATGATGAGGGTCTATTCTACACATGTAATATGTACTATATAAGTATGTTTTATGTCAAGTGTCATTCGTGCATGCCATGTTGCAATATGTTCATACATTGTCTAATTATGGATTTTGATTATGTTGCCTATCTTTTGTTGCATTGCATCCTACATACTGAGTACACTCAAATGTACTAATACATACTTGATGCCTACATGATGCCACCATGTAGGAGCCGAAGGTCAACTTGATCCTCCTCCTCCACGCGGATAGTGCTACTACTCGAAGTAAGTTGGTGAGTCCTCAACTCCAAGGATATGCTTCTTTGATATAATGTTATGTAAAAGACTATTTGTCTTTTGCATACTTATGACTATAAGGGTGAGCCTAGAGATTGTCTTAGCCTCCGCTCTTATCAATGTATTAGAGGTATTATTGGAACCTTATTCCATGTTAATGCTACACTATTGTCTTACTATGCACTTATTGTATCAATGAAGTTCCTTAGTCCAGTATTCCCTTTTTACTAGCTTTAATTTTTGCATTATTGCTTCCGTGACCAAGGATGTGTAACAGTATGCTAAGAGGTTTATTCAGGATCCCTTCAAGTTCTCCATTCGTCGTGTCACATCTAGACCCTAGGTCCAGGTTATGACACCTAAATTATGCAAATATGCTCCATCATTAGTTGTCGATCCCCTTGCTAGAATGAGTAAGTTTTTATCATGATATTTGACTAGGTCGTTAGAGAATGTTGGACTGCTATGATTGTGAAGGAGATGGACATATCTTAACTCATGGCTTATACTGAGAAAATTAAAGGTGTGATTTATTAAGTAGAATAGGATAAGGTAGTTTAAAAGTGCTCGATTCAAAGGTGGGTTCTCAAATGCTAGATTCTATCGTGGAGGTGGCCGGGTCACAAGGCCAAGGGTCCTTCGTGATCCAAATCAAAGGTTTGACAATAATAGGGTCCCATACCCTAAGGATCAAGGTTGTGGTTGACAAAACATTCCTAGATGCTCTACTTATGGAAATCATGGAGGAGTATGCTTGATAGTTTTTGGTGCTTGCTATGAGTGTGGTAACATAAGTTAGAGGCTATAAGAGTGTCGAAGTATAGCAAATAAGTGTAAGAAAGGTCACCCCAAGGATAGATTACTCCAAGAGGTCAATGGAAATCGAGAGCTCCACTTTGTGGTGCATAACACAATGATCAAATTTATGCTCTTTATGCTAGGCAAGATATGGAAGAGACTCATGATTTGGTCATTGATATGTTGGTCTGTAACTTTGATATATATGAATTACTTGATTCGGGTGTCAATTTATAATTTTCCACTCCATTCCTAGCCATTAAGTTTGATTTGGCTCTTCAAATTCTATTAGAACTTTCTCAGTCTATACCCCTGTTGGTGAGTCAATTGCATTCAAAAGATTCCATCAAAATTGTCTTGTGTCAATGTTACATAAAGTTATTCATTGTGACCTTGTTGAACTTAGTATGGTCGATTTTGATGTTATTCTTAGGATGGATTGGTTACATGCTTTATATGCCTCAATATACTATAGGGCCCATAGGGTTAAGTCTCAAATCAATAATGAGCAGCCAAGATAGTTGGGTACTAAATGAACATTTAAAGGTCAATTCATTTATTATCTAAAAACTTGAGGGTTGATATTCAAAGTGTATATTTACCATATTGTAAGTTTTAGGGATGTCAATTCTGAAGTTCCTATTGTCTAGTCAATTCTCGTTACAAATGAATTTAATGATGTCTTTTCTGAAGATTTACTCAACATTCCTCCCAAAAATAAAGTAGACTTTACCATAAATCTTATCTCCAATACCTAATCTATCTCAGTCCTCCCATATCGGATGGTCCGGTAGAGTTAAAGGACCAGCTAAAGGACTTGTCTGAAAAGAGTTCTATTTGGTCAAACATTTCGCCATTGGATGTTCCTATGTTATTTGTAAGGAGGAAGGATAAGTCACTTAAAATGTTTATAAACTACCAGTAATTAAACAATACCACTAAAAGGAATAAATGACTTGTTTAATTAGTTGCAAGGCTAGTCACTTCTTCAATATCAACCTCCATTTTAGCCATTATTAGTTGATGTTAAGGGAGCATGATAATTCCAAGACGCCATTTCTAACAAGGTACAATCACTTTGAATTTGTGGTTTTATCATTTCAGTTGAGCAATGCTTTGCGATATTAATGGACATAATGAATAAGATATTCAAACCTTACCTCGATACATTTGTGGTAGTCATCATAGATGACATGCTGATTTATTCTTATAGTGAGGAAGAGCATATGGGTTATTTGAGGGTTGTGATCAAACCTTGACAAATAAGCAATTATTTGTAAAATTTATCAAGTGTGAATTCTAGTTGAAAGAGGTGGCATTCCTTAGGCATGTGGTATCTGGTGACGAGATTAAGGTTGATCCAAAAAAGACTGAAGTGATAAGAAATTGGCCTAGACCATTGTCCCCTTCAGACATTAGAAGTTATTGGGTTTGGCTAGGTATTATTGAATATTTGTTGAGGGTTTTATCCGTTATTGTACCTTTGACCAAGTTGACTTCAAAGAAGGTGAAATTCCAATGGTTAGACGACTGTCAAAAAAAAAGTTTCTAAACTTCTAAGAATCCACTAAAATCAACTCCTATTTTGTCACTACTAGAAGGTTTGGATGGATTAGTGGTTTATTGTGATGCTTCACATGTCAATTTTGGTTGTATTCTAATGAAAAATACTAAGGTCATAGTATATGCTTCGAGGCAGCTGAAACTGCTTAAAAAGAATTATATAACCCATGATTTTAAATTAGCTGCTGTAGTGTTTGCCTTGAAAATTTGGCGTCATTACCTTTATGGCGTGCTTGTTTATGTGTTTATAGATCATAAGAATTTGCAATATGTGTTCACTTAAAGTGACCTAAATCATAGACAAACAAGGTGTCTTGAACTGCTCAAAGATTATGACATGTGCTCAATATGATTTAGGCAAGGCAAATATTATAGTTGATACTCTTGGTAGGCTATGAATGGGCAGTGTGACTAATGTGGATGAGCCAAAGAGAGAGTTAGTGAAGGATGTACACCATTTTGTACGATTGGAAGTAAGGTTGAGTGACTCCACTGAGGGCGACATCCATGTGCAAAAGAAGTCTAAATTATCATTAGTGGTAAAACTTAAGGCAAAGCAAAGACCTAAATCCGACATTGGTGAGTTGAAGAAGCTAAGCTAAAAAGAAGGTAGAAGTTTTCTCCCAAGAGGTAGATGGTGTGCTTTGCTACCAAGGCTTGTTATGTGTTTTCAAAATTAAGGTTTATGAGATGTAATTCTAAGGGACACCCATAACTCTTCATATTCCATATATCTTGGATCAACTAAAATGATTTGGGACTTGAAGGAGGTGTATTTGTGGAATGTCATAAAGACAAACATAGCTATGTTTGTTTTGGAGTACCCAAATTACCGACAAGTGAAGATTGGTCATCAAAGGATGGATGGCCTAGCCCAAGACATTGAGATTGCTACTTGAAAGTGAGAAGATGTGAATATGGATTTTGTGATTGGTTTGCCTTATACCTTGAAGTAATATGATTTCATGTGGGTGATTTTGGATAGAATGACTAAGCATTTAATATTCGTCAAGACATATTTTAGCGCCGAGGATTATGATAGGTTGTACATCAGGGAGTTGGTGAGGTTGCATGGTATGCTATTGTCTATCATATCAAATCGTGGAACCTAATTTAGTTCTTTTTTTAGGAAGTCATTTCAAAAGGGTCTTGGTACCAAAATAAAGTTGAGCACTCTTTTCATCCTCAAATGTATAAGCCGGCTAAAAGGTTAATAGAGACACTTAAGGACATGCTATGGAGAAGGTGAAGCTCATAAGGGAGAAAGCGAAGATGACCTAAAGTTGCCGAAAGTTGTATTTTGATGTAAGGAAGAGAGATATTGAGTTTCTTATATGATATTGGGTTTATGTGAAGGTTTCACTCATGAAGGGTGTGATGCGGTTCGACAAGAGAGGTAACTTCATTCATCAGTATTTAAGGCTTTAATAGGTCTTGGAGTGGATTGACATGGTAGCATATAGTTTGGACCTAGTATGAAAGATGGTTCTAGTTCATTTGGTTTTCCATGTGTCCATGTTGAGGAAGTTGATAAGAGACTCAAACTCTATTATCACTTTAGAGAATATAGATGTTGGAGAAATATTTGACTTAAAAGGAGGTTTTGATTGAGATTTTGTACTAGCAGTGAAGAGGCTACAACAAAAGGAACATGCTTTGGTTAAAGTCCTTTGGAGGAACCAACAAGTTGAGACTACTACATGGTAAGTATAGTCGGACATGATATGATAATATCTTTAACTTTTTCACTCTACACAAGCCTAAGATATTGGGTCATTCATGCTCAAATGGTTGATGTTCTTGCATTCCAGCATTTTCATGTCATAACACATGCATGCATGCTCATAAAACTGGTTTTGAATGATTCTCATTGCAAAGATTTAAGGATTTTACAATTTTGATGTTTAATTTGCATTTTGTACTCATACTGGGTTGTTGTAATTCACTTTACTCAACTGAGCTAACTTTTATTTCATTTGAGGATGAACGATCCCAAGGGAGAGATGTTTCAAGGCTCCATTCATTTAGAAGTCAAAAACAAGCCCAAGAAATGAAATTTCAAGAAAAAACTTGTGATGGTATCCAACCAAGAGACCTTTCACGAATCATAGTGTGCACTACGACTCTTGAAGGGGCCTTACAGTGGCACACGTTAGTAGTGTGGTGAAGTTTGGGGGCTACTTTGGTAAGGTAACACTCCTTAAGGTAGGGTCTAGTGGAGGGAACTCTCCTAGGACACCTCCTATTTTTGCTTCAAGGCACCCACCACGACATCCACCATAGTTTTGGTCCCCATAATGGGATGGGGTGGGCCCTTTGTGCAGGGGTCCATCCAATTTAAAACTATGATTTATAAGGTAATTTTGGTCTTTTTAATAATTACTAAACTCTATATTGGATATGGTTTAGACTAAATTACCCTTTTAATAATACCCTAACCTATCTAAGATCTTTCAATTACACTCAAACACTTAGACACCAAATTCACTCCTCCAATTCAGTTTTAAGGTCACTCAACTCCAATTGAAGATTTCATTGAAGAACCACAAGTTCAAGTTAAGTTCATCTTAATTTGTTCAAGTCTTCAACAAGGTATATGAGTTTTCATCCATGAGTATCTTTTACCTATGGATCCCAACCTATTTTCATCATTATTCCTTAATTTCAAGCATGATCTGATGAGTGTTTTCATGACTCTGATTTTAAATTCTAAATTATGATGTAGATTACATTTATATACTTCAAATAACAAGCATGATCAGATGAATGTCTTAAGTATGCTTTGATGCTCATGGAACATTATGATTCTGTTCCTTCAATTTAGTTTCAAATGATCTTAAATTCTACATTATGCATGAATCTATCTTACTTTCATGATTTAAAGCGTATTGAGTTTGAATCCATTCTATTCTCCTATATTTTATCATATGATTATGATCATGTATACAATATTTTAAAAACGCTTATGAGTAGGGGATTTATAATCCTTGAAGGTGACCTAAAATTTCTACAGCAGACTTAGGATCCTAAGAGGTTCCCTAAGATCTTAATATGGTTATGGACAATATACTGATGATGGGAGCATACCTCTCACTTTACACTTGTTATGATTAGTGTATTAGCATACTTCCCACTATATATCAGCTATAAATGAAGCTACTCCTGTGCATGATTTTATAAACTACGAGATTTTGATCAAGATTATGATTGTTTGACAAGTATGAAATATATGATGATGTATGATAATTATGATCTCATGTCTATATTACGTATTCTGTGGGATTCTGACTTAACACCAGAAGTACCTTGGGATTGGGGTGTCCTTATAGTTAAAGCATGGACCTTAGTACCAAATACTATTATTCCTTAACTATGTACCACCATAAGATTTATGATTACTAATATGGCTTGATGGTAGATCAATGTAGATCATGATATCCACCTAGTAGGGTAGAGTTCTACCTGACAAGTAGACTCCCCTTTTTCTGATGTAGGAGGCACCCCGGGATTCTATGTTATAGCTCGCGTAGTCTTGTAATCAGTTACAATGACTTCCCACATATGTATGACTTTTTATGTTGTCATGCATCACTTTATTCATGGCATATTGGTATGTTGATTCCTTCCTTATTCTTGTTCAACTTGTCCCCTTGCCCATGTATTACTTAGTTGTGTATCTCATGTATATTATTGTATTGAATGCTCGCATACATAGTACGTTCAAATATACTAACACACATTCTATGCTTAAATTATTTCACAATGTAAGGAGAAGGGACTACCCAGCTCCTCACCCTCATGGCTAGATTTGGATTTATTTTAGAGACTAATTGGGTGAGCCCTCGTGCTTCGAGGATGAAACCTGCTAATTCTAGCTTTTATGTTATGGATGATCCATATTGAGACTATCCTTTTATTTCACTAAGGGTGAGCTAGGGACATGTCTTAGACCTTGCCTAGTCTACTATGTAGAGACCTGTTGGACACTATGTACGGGTCTTATAGTTTTTGTGTATCTCATGTTCTTTTGCTACAACTTTATGATTATGTCTTGGCATTGACTTATGTTTATATACTCATTACGTATGATTGCTTATGATATGCTAAGAATACTAGTTTGGGGCTTCTCTAAGGATCTCATTTGCCATGTCATACCTAGGGTCTATTTTGGGTTGTGACACCAGCAAGGTATGAACTCTAACTTGTACAAATTGTGTAAATCTTCAAAATTCCTTAGATATGGTTACTAATAAACTTCAAAAACTTATTGATGGATACAATAAGATTGCAAGAGAAAAGAAGGATTCAAAAATTCTTTCAGAAGAAAGTCAAATTAAAGTCAACTTACTTCAAGAAGAGCTTTATGACGTCAGGGTGCAATTATATATCATCAAAAATTTACCTACTCACATCTCACTTTGATTGAAAAAATCTTTTCAAAATTTTTCTCAAAACTTCTCTATTTCAAGGGAAAAGAAATCCTATTTAAACCTTTGTACTTGTGCAAAAATTGGTCATCAATCCTTTAACTACAGAACTTAAGCTTCTACAAATGGATCTAGAGACCAAATGTCACCAACTCTAATCTTCAAGGCCGCAAGACAACCTGGGTACCTAAAGAAATTGAATTGACTATTTTACATGTACCATTAAAGCAGACCTATAAAAATGGTATAAAGGTAATTGATAGTGGATGCTACAAGCATATATTTGGAAAGATAGAAAATTTCAAAAATATGAAAAAGATTGATGTAGGCTATGTAAGGTTTGGAGATAATACAAAGGGGAAGTTATGGGCATTACAACAATAGTGATCAATACTTCATGTGACTTGATAAAAGTTTATCTAGTCGATTTATTGAGTTTCAATTTATTAAGTATTAATCAACTCTGTGATGTAAGATTTGATGTTCATTTTAGTGCTATAAGATGTAATATCAGTTGCTCCTTAAGAACATCATAATCATTAGAGGAACAGAGAATAAATTCTTATGTGCTATGCAATATGGATCTAACAACTCTCATTTGTCTTGCTGCAATATCGAATAATTCCTGATTGTGTCACAGAAAACTTGGTTAGTCAAGCATGCATTTTCACGACCCAAGCTTAGGGCCTAGACCTGACATGGTAAATGAGGAACCCAAAGGAACCCTAAACAATTAGCATATCAATCATACATTCTTGGTCGTGGAAGCAAAATAACAACAAGAGATATATATAAGGGAAATAGGACTAAAGGAAGTCTTTGATAACCATAAAACATTCAAAAGTTAAGATCATAGCATAATTACATCAATTGTTCCAACAACACCTGTAGCATAGATTGGGCAAGGGCCAAGACACTTTCTAGTCTCACCCTCACAGTATCAAAGTTCAACGTAAAGAGCTAATAGAAGTAAGAGTGGAAAGCTAGTGTCCTCAAACTTAAGGACTCACCAAAAGCTTATCTTTAAGGTGTCAAAACTAGCCACATGGAGGATGATTGTGAGGAGCTCTGGTTCCTACATGATAATATTATGTAGACATAGAGTATACGTTAGTACATTTGAATATATTAATTATGTAGGATGCATTGTAACAAGTGATAGAAATCATAATCAAAATGTATAAGCATAAGCAAGAGATAGTATAATATCAATATGACATGCATGATCAATGCTTAAGGTAATACATGCTTGCATAGGACATATTGCATGTGTAGGAAGGGACCATCATCATAGACCAAGCAAACTATTACTTCGAATCCAAGGCATGTCACCCCCTTGTAAGGTGATTGAGGTACCTACCCCTCAATAATGTACTATTGGCATGTCTGTCACAACCTAAGCCTATGGTCTGGATATGATGCGGTGAATGAGGAATTTAAAGGGACCCCAAATAAGCCTCTTAGTATATCATTTCACATCCTTGGTCACGGAAGCAAGAATAAACAACAAGAGAAAACATAAACAAGGGAAACTGGAACTAAGGGAGAGAGAGTTTAATACTTAGAACACATAGATGAGTCAAAGATCAAGCATAATAACTAACTTACCCAATAATATCTCTATATATAGAGCTTAGTGGGGTCCAAGACAAGCAACCGGGATCAGCCTTATAGTCATCCGCTTCTAGCATAAGAAGAGGCAATATATAGTATAAATCAAGAAAAGTATTCCCTCGGAGTTGAGAACTTACCAACTTGCTTGAGAGAAATCATACTAGCCACGTGGAGAAAGATGCTCAAGCGAGGCTCCAATTCCTACATAGTGACATCATGTAGGAATAGAGTATATGTTAGTACATTTGAATGTACTAAGTATGCAGGATACAATGCAACAAGAGATAAGCAATATAATTGAAATGCATACGCATAGGCAATGAGTAGCATATAACAATATGTCATGCATGGAAGATGCTTGAAGTAAATCATGCTTGTCATGACCCAAGCCTAGGGCCTAGACGTGATCGGCAAATGGGCAACCCAAAGCAACCTTAAACAAGCCTCATAGCATATTATTACACATCCTTAGTTGCAAAAACAATTAAAATGATAATAAGAGATGAGCATAAGCAAGGGGAATTGGGACTAAGGGTAAACTTCCATATCATAAACATCAAGAAAGAAGAGAGTCAAGGCTTATAACATAGATACATAATATGTCCAACAACACCTCTCGTACATAGACAAGAGTGGGGGCCACAACAAACAATTGGGCTCACCCTCATAGTCAATACATAACATAAAAGAAAGATAGTCTTAGTATATAGCAAGAGATCATAAGCAACGTTCCCAGAATGGAGGACTCACCAACAAGCTTGAGTGAAATCGTACTAGCCACATAGGTGGAGATACTCAAGCGGGGCTCCAGTTCCTACATGGTAACATCATATAGGCATAGAGTATGCGTTAGTACATTTGAATGTACTAAGTATGTGGGATGCAATACAATAATAAGTAGGCATCATAATCAAAATGCATAATAATAAGCAATGGATAGCATAATAAAATAGCATGTATGATCAATGCTTAAATAAATCATGCTTTATAAATGATAATATATATTACATAGAACATAATATATAAGTGTGGAAAGAAACCTCAAGCTTAAAAATATAAGACCAAGTGAGCTACAACATAGAATTCCAATGTCAACCCTACACCAGAAGAAAGAGGGAAATTACTTGTAAGATGAACCTCCTAATGGCTAAGTGGATCTACTAAGCCTTATGTGAACCAGGTACTCACCTCTAGTTCTTGTACTCAGGTACTCGCCTCAAGCCCTCATATTTAGGGTACTCGCCTCATAGAGATTTGAGGACTCGCCTCTAATCCTTTCACCTATGGTGGTCACTTAGTTTTAGGACTTAGGGACTCTCCTTTAGTCCACTTAGTGCTAAGTCTAATCCCATAGAACATATATGATAATTATACTTTAATAACTTGCAATAAACATAGAGACATGCCACGAGTAGCTCTTAACATCATTGACCTCAAATGGGGAGCCTAACTTCAATCATAAGAATGGGTCATCATCAATATTATACTTTGCATTAACATTAATATCAAAGGCTAACAAGAGGTATAACCTTAGAAAAAGAGGTTAATTCGGCCCTAATTGAAACACACCTTTAGAAAGCTCATAATCATCATAGAGTCACTTGAATCATAACTCAACCAATAGATCATTAAAACTTAAAGAATCCTTAAAAAGGCATTTTATTAAACACTTGGCGGGTGTGTAATGCTAGTGTAAAACCATGCAATTTAAGAGTGAAATCATTCTAGAAAATTCAATAGATACTTGGTAACACGCTCAAGCAATATATATCAAAATCCTTCATCAAACCTTACAATTGATCTTGAATTCATAGCTCGGAACGTGCTAAAATAATCATAATTTCATGAACCCCAACATAGTGTGTAGTGAATTTTATAGTAATTAAGACCCATGAGTAAATTAACTTTAAATCATGTAATTTTAAGTAAAAAGTGGTTTGAACATCATAGGTCAAAGGAACCCATGAAAGAAACCCACATACCTTGACTTTGGAGACCTTCTTAAAGAAGATTTGAAATGGAGACTTGAAGCTTGAATGAAATCCTTAGATCCGGAAAGAGTTTGAGACACTTGAATCTTGAGGAGTACTTGGGGCTTGACTTGGTTTCCTTGAATTCCAACAAAACTTCTTGAAAAACTTGGGAATGAATGGAGAATTTGATGAAGATTAGAGAGGATTTTGAGAGGCTTTTGGTTGGTTTTTAGGGCTCAAAATGGCTAGACATTGAGGAATTTTTGTATATATAGGTATAGGGTTATTACTCAATTGTCCTAGAGTAAAAAGAATAATTTTCAAAAATTTTAAACTAGTCTGCGATGGGTCCGCCGGATAGCTACTATTTTTACGAAGTTTCACCAAAACTTATTTTACTTGGCACGGACAAAGTATACCTTGTAGGTACTTGTCTGCCAACTCAATTTTACCCTTTGAATATGAATATGAACTCAAATTTGTGAAATTCTGCATGGATTTTGAGATATTGAAAAATACTACATCATAGGGTCCTTTTGAGCTACATGGAGGAGTGTTTAACTTTTCTTGATTTGAGATATAAGGGAACTACGATTTTGGGGGCATTCCTAGGCAAGTGTGGGGCATTTTAATATCTCCCCTTGGGACTGTGTGTCTCTGAATGTCAATGAAATATACATAAGAAGAATAATCATTAATAAATCAGCCCCGAGAAGAATGCAACAATACACATAAACAAAATTTTTGAAGTCTCAACACAAGTTTTAAAATCATCATGAATTTGTCAACATAAACATGAATGCATGCAATGACATGATGGATAAACTTAAGACTTGGGATAATAAAATTAAAAGGACTTGACATGTTAGCATAAGCTTGAATAGAAGGAAAGAGATATAGATATTTCCTTCCATGCCCACTCCGGCTCCTCGAGAGGCACTTTCGACTTGACGATTCTTCCAAAGGGCCTTGACACACATTACAACCTAATCAATCAACTTCTTCAACCCTTCCATCCAATACTTCCATCGGGACCTTATCCTAAGTCAATTTATCCTCCACAACACCCATAATCTCACGAATTCTATAGAACTAGAGTCACCACCACATCCCTTCAACTTGAAGCATGAAAAACTGGACAAACCATAACCATATCCCTAGTTAATTCCAAACTTATGCAACCTTACCAATCCTACTCTTCTTTCTATAAGGACTTACAACCCTAAGCTCATTGTCAACCTTAATCGCATACCTAGCCCACTTGGTACCATGAACCACCATCTCCTCCTTGGGAGACAACCTCCACTCTACCATCTTTCACCCGAAACCTCCATCTCTAATGAGGAGGAATCAAGACCTTACTTAAGCTAGAAATCTTCAACCAAAGAAGATTTGGAACCATAAAAAATACTACACCACCATGCTCAATTTCCTCCAACCTAACCCCTAATCTAGCCAATCGATGGACCTGTCTAGTCCCTCTTTGCCACCATCCTCAACGCATGTTAGACTACCTAGAGCATTGACCACAACATTAGCCTTACCAGGAAAAATAATGCACACTCATATCATAATTCTTATAGAGTCCTAACCATCTTCTTGTTATATTCCATTCACACCTATCATATTTAGCAAACAAATCCTCATTATCCAAGTCTTACAACACTATTCTCAAATGAATCACAAGCTGTACATAAATCAATGTTCCACCACTAGAGGGTTCCACAAATATGTTAAGGTAGGGTTTTAAGACCCTATTCACGAAACCCATAAACATAGCCAGTGCATAAGTCAATAAAACAACTCCAACAATACTCAATACTCACCCCTAGTGCAGAAAGAAACTTAAGAATATCACCTACCCTCATCCTCAATTAGAGATAAAACCTGAAAAAAAAAGATCAAGCTTAGAGAATTGACTATCCCGGGCTCTCGCCTCTAGTTCGTGGACTTGATTACTTACCTCAAGCCTGGAGTTGGGTACTCGTATCAAGCCCTCATATGTAGGGTACTCACCTCTTAGAGATTTTGGGACTCACCTCTAATCTATTCACCTACGGTGGCACATAGTTCTAGGACTTAGGGACTCGCCTCTAGTTGAATTGATGCTAGTCTAATCCCATAGAATATATAAGATAATCATACTTTAGTTATTTACAATAAACATAGAGACATGGCACGAGTAGCTCTTAACATCATTGACCTCAAATGGTGAGCCTAACTTCAATCATAAGAATGGGTCATCATCAACATTATCCTTTGCATTAACATTAACACCAAAGGATCACTATACATATAATCTTAGAAAAAGGGGCTTAATCCATCCCTACAACATCATCAGTATTTTCATGATTTAAACACATCTTTAGAAAGCGCATAATCATCATAGAGTCACTTGAATACTAACTCAACAAATAGATCATCAAAACTTAAAAAATCCTTTAAAATGTATTTTATCAAACACTTGGCGGGTGTGTAATACTAGTGTAAAACCATGAAATTTAAGAGTGAAATCATGCTAGAAAATTCCATATAAAACCTTCAATAGATACTTGGTAGAACCCTTAAGAAATATACATCAACATACTTCATCAAATCTTACACTAGATCTTGGATTCATAGCTCAAAATTTGGTAAAACAATCAAAATTTCAAAAATCCTAATATAATGTGCAGTGAATGTCATAATAAGTAAGACCATGAATAGATCAAGTTTAAATCATGCAGTTTTATGTCGAAAAAAGCTTGGACATAATGGGTGAAGGAATCCCATGAAAGAAATCCACATACATTGATTATAGAGAGCTTCTTGAAAAAGATTTGAAATGGAGACTTGAATCTTGAATGAAATTCTTAGATCCGAAAAGAGATTGGGACACTTAAATCTTGAAAGGACTTGGGGCTTGACTTGGGTTTCCTTGAATTCCAACAAGACTTCTTGAAAAACTTGAGAATGAATAGAGAATTTGATGAAGATTAGAGAGGATTTTGAGAGGTCTTTGGTTGGTTTTTAGGGATCAAAATGGCTAGACAATGAGAAATTTTTGTGTATATAGAGATAGGGTTATTACCCAATTTCCCTGGAGTAAACAGAATAATTTTCAGAAAATTTTGAACTAGTCTGTGTTAGGTCCGCATCGCAGACAACTATTGTTCTTGCGAAGTTTCATTAAAAATTATTTTTCTTAGCACAGACAAAGTACGCCTTATAGGTACTCACTTTTCCACACAATTTTGCCCTCTGAACAACAATATGAAGTCAGATTTGCAAAATTCTACACTTATGTTGAGATATTAAAAAATGCATTATAAGGTATTCCACATGGAGGGTGTTTAAATATCTCCGATTTTAAATATAAGGAAAGTATGATTATGGGGGCATTCCTAGGTAAGTGCGAAGCGTTTCAATTATTACATAGAAATTTATAAATATTAACGGAAGACTATTATTAGTGAATATCCAAGGCCTACCACCTCCGTGGAGAGGCAAATGAAGGACCCTCAATATGGTTGATGAGGTATAAACCCCTCAACATGGTTGATGAGGAAAACACCCCTCAACATGGTTACGAAGGTACGAACCCCTCGACATGGTTATCAAGATACAAAACTCCTTGGTTGCTCGGGCCTATCACCTCCCGAGCACGGCGATCGTCATACAAATCCCTCAATATGGTTACCCCAGCCTACAATCCCTCGAGTGAGGCTTGGTCAATTCTCAAACACTATAAAGATAATATCATATACATGCATTCCTTTCATCATCATAAAGTTTTTTAACTTATAAGAGATGCATTGGGCCTTCAATTCCTCAAGAAATCATGACTGGACATTTGATCAAACACTAGGTGGATGTGTAGTGCTAGTGTAAAACCATGCAATTTATGAGTGGAATAACTCTAGAAAATTCAGTGTAAAACCATCAATAGATACTTGGTAATACCCTCAAAGAATATTCATAAAAAGCCTTCATTAAATCTCACAATAGGTCTTAGGATCATAGCTCAAAACATGCTAAAATAATCACAATATCATGAAATCCCAACATAATGTGTAGTGAAATTCATAATAAGTAAGACCCATGAGTAAATCAACTTTAAATCATGCAATTTTGGTAAAAAGGCATCTTTAGCACCATGGGTGAAAGGACCCAATAGTTGAAACCCACATACCTTGACTTTGGAGAATCCTTGAAGAAGATTGGAAATGGAGACTTGAAGATTGAATGAAAACCTTAAGATTCGGAGGAGTTTTGGACACTTAAATTTTGAGATGAAATATTATCTAAGTGTTTGAGAGATTACTTGGGAATGTCTTGAATGATATGAAGGTAAAATATAGCTAAGTATAGGTATTTTCAGGCATGGGAAGGCTTAGGCCCAAGACCCAAAAGCCTTAGACCAAGATAAAAATCACTGGCAACAACATGCACAGGTCCGCATTTTTCCACGACATAGACCTATCTCGGAGGAAAAATTTACACAAGTCCCTGACGATTGCGGGTCATGGCACCATAGCAGATCGACTCTAGAAATCAAAATTTTGGGAAAATAAAATTGCTATTTATTTGCTCTAAAATCGGGGTTAGACCTATCTCCTACTCAATTGACCCCTTGATCAAGAATATGAAGTTGAATTTTGGATATTATGCATAGATTTTGATATATATGAAAATTACAATTTCAGGCATTTTTTATGGTCATTTCAATATCTCCCCTGTGGGAACATTCGTCCCCGAATATCAAAGAGAGGTATATAAAAGACATAAACATGATAATTTCAGCCCATATAAGGATGGAACAATACACTTAAAAATCATTTCAAAAATCTCAATAGAAGTGTAAAATCATCATGAATTTTTCAATCTAAACATGACTGCATGCAAATGACATGAGATGAACTTAGACTTGAATTCATATAGGGGACTTGTTCTAAGTGCCTTAGGTATGAATAGAGTGGAATAGATAATGATATCTCTTTTGCATGTCCACTTCAACCTCTCGAGTAGCATTTTCAACTTGTTGATTCCTCCAAAGGACTTTAATGGAAGCCATATCCTTGTTCCTCAACCTCTTCACTTGTCTATCCAAAAATTGAATCGAAACCTCTTCATATGTCAAATTGTCTTCAATAACACCCAAAACATCAAGAGGTACAATAGTATTAGTGTCTCCCACACATTTCCTCATTAAGATACATGAAAGACTAGATGAACCAAATCCATCTCACTAGGCAATTCCAACTCATAAGCAACCTTGCCAATCCTCCTCATTACCCTATAAGGACCCACATATCTTGGAATCAACTTTCCCTTCTTACCAAAATGAATCACACCCTTCATAGGTGACACTTTCAAATAAACCCCATCACCAACTTTGAATTCAAGATCCCTTCTCCTCAGATCCACATATGACTTTTAGAAACGTTGGGCCATCATCAACCTTTCTTTAACAATACTAACATTCTAAATATCCTCTATAACTAGATCTAGTCTGAAAAAAGCCACCTCTCCAACCTCAAACCACACAATCAGTGACCTACAACATCTAACATAAAGAGCCTCAAAAAGGGGCCATACTAATGCTAGAAGGATAACTATTTTTATAGGCAAACTCAATCAATGGAAGATGATCATTCAACTAAGCTCCAATACACAAGGCCTAAGCATATCCTCAAGTGTTTGGATAGTTCATTAGTCATGGCTATCCGTTTGAGTGTGGAAGGCCATAGTAAGTTTAACTCTTGTACAAAGACCACTTTGAAAGGACCTCATCAAATATGAAGTAAATTTAGCACCACGATCCGATATGATAGACAAAGAAACACCATGCAACCTCACAAAGTCATGCATATACAACCTAGTATAATATTCAGCCCCATATGTGGTCTTAACCGGTACAAAGTGAGCTAATTTCATCATCCTATCAATGACAACCCAAATGGAATCAAAATCCTTTCTATTCTTAGGCAACCCAGCCACAAAGTCTATATTAATCTCCCCATACTTCCAAGTAGGAATCTCTATGTCTTGTCCTAGGCCACCCGACCTTTGGTGCTCAGCTTTGACTTGTTGGAAACTATGACAACTAGATATAAATTTGGCAATGTCCCTCATCATACCTCCCCACCAATACACCTCTCTCAAATCTCTATACATCTTAGTAGAACCAGGGTAAATAGAATAGGAAGAATCATTACCTTCGTCAAGAATCTTTTCTCTCAATCCATCAACACAAGGTACACAGAACCTACCTTAGTATCTAAGGACACCATATCCTCCTTGTGAGAAAACCTCCACCTTGCCATTTTTTACCAATGCCGTCAATTCTAACAAAGCAGGGTCAAGAACTTGCTTAGTTTTCACCTCCTCAACCAATGAAGATTTAGAACCATAATCAACAACAACAACACCATTATCAACCTCTTCCAACATAACTCCAATCTAGCCAATTGATGGACCACCTTAGCCACCCCTTTGCCACCATCATTAACATGAGCTAGGCTACCAATGGACACCCTACTCAAAGCATCTGCCACCATGTTAGACTTACCGAGATGATAATCACACTTATATCATAGTCCTTAAGAAGTTATACCCACCTTCTTTGTCTTAAGTTGAGATACTTTTTAGTGAAGATATATTGCAGACACTTATGATCGGTGAACACATCAACATGCACCCCATACAAAATGATGACACGGCATCTTTAATGCAAATACCACGGTGGCTAGCTCAAGATCATGATTAGGATAAATAATCACACTTATATCATAGTCCTTAAGAAGTTCTAACCACCTTCTTTGGCTTAAGTTGAGATCTTTTTGAGTGAAGATATATTGTAGACTCTTATGATCGGTGAAAACATCAACATGCACCCCATACAAAATAATGACACGACATCTTTAATGTAAATACCATGGTGGCTAGCTGAAGATCATGAGTAGGATAATTCTTTTCATGCACTTTGAGTTGTCTAGAAGCATAGGCTATCACCTTATCATTTTGCATTATAACATAACCCAAACCAACAATATAAGCATCAGAATACACAACAAATCCTTCTAGCCCTTCTGGTAGTGACAATATAGGAGCGGACACAAACTTATCTTTAAATGTTTGAAACCCTTTCCACGCTCATCATACCATACAAATCTAGCTTTCTTTTGAGTCAGCTTGGTCATAGGAGAAGCAATAGAATAGAACCTATTCACAAACCTCCGATAGTAACCCGCTAAGCCTAAGAAACTCCTAATGTCCGATGGGGTCAATGGTCTAAGATAATTTCTAATCACATTTATCTTTCTAGGATCCACATTAATACTATCCCCCAATACCACATGACCTAGAAAGTCAGCCTCCTTTAAAGCAATTCACACTTTTCATACTTGGCATACAACTTCTCTTCCCTCAATGTTTGTAGCACCACCCTCAAATGGCCTATATGCCCATAACAAACGAGTTAAGGTAGGGTTTGAAGACCCTATTTATAAGATCAATAAAAATAGCTGGTGCATTGGTCAACCCAAAAGACATCACAACAAACTCATATGCCCATACTTAATATGGAAGGGCATCTTGGATTATCACACTCCCTCACCTTCACTTGATGGTAGCCGGACCGAAGATCAAACTTAGAGAAATGACTAGCCCCTTGAAATTGGTCAAACAAATCATCACTCCTTGGAAGAGGATACTTATTCTTTAAGTTGACTGTATTAAGTTGCCAGTAGCCAATACACATTCTACGTGACCCACCCTTCTACTTCACAAACAATACCAGTGCAACCCAATGTGATTGGCTAGGCCTAATAAAACCCTTCTCCACCAAATCCCTCAGTTGCTCCTTAAAATCCTTTAACTCCGCTAGGGCCATGCGGTAAGGGGAAAGGAAATGGGTTGAGTATTGGGAAAGAGGTCTATACCAAAATCTAGGAACACCCAGAAGGTCATTTGGAAAGACATTTACAGTTGGAACCGACTATATGGGAATGACCTTGGACTTCACATCTCTTACCCTTCAAGATGATAAAGACACCCCTTAGAGATCAACTTATGGGCTTTAATGCAAGAGATGAATCTACCCTTCACCACCACATCAAGATGGGTTGAGTATCGGGAAAGAGGTCTATACCAAAATCTAGGAACACCGAGAAGGTCATGTGGAAAGACATCAAGGAACTCATTTATAATTGGAACCCACTATATGGGAAGGACCTTGGACTTCACATCTCTTGCCCTCACAAGATGATAAAGACACCCCTTAGAGATTAACTTATGGGCTTTAATGCAAGAGATGAATCTACCCTTCACCACTACATCATGACTCTTCTACTCAAGAACGGGTTCATTTGGGAATTGAAATTTGACCCTATGGTTCTACAATCAATATAGGTATGACATCAAAATCCACCATTTCCAATTGAACAAGATCATAAGGAAATATTTTATGCAAGATGCAAATGGGATAATTTCTATACACCTTTCTAGCAACAATAGATGTGTCAATAGGAGTAGACACCTAATAAGACTCACACGTCAATTCGGGCTCAACACAGAACTTTTTGGCAACAAAAGGGGTAACAAAAGAAATAGTGGCACCCAAATCAGTCAATGCATACACATCAAAATCAAAGACTTTTAACATACTGGTGATGACATCAACAACCTCCTCGACTACTTGCTTC
>JAOTQJ010058305.1:0-13959 GCA_025642045.1 Solanum sejunctum
TAGGGATCTTATTAATTCAATTTGCTTCCATTTTAACAAGTTCTTTTGAGGCAGCTGCAGGCTTATCTCAACACCTTTTTATGAGTAGTTAGAGGCTTTATAGGTAGCGTTAGATGGAGTCAGTTATTTCCTTCATTGTCTATTGTAAAACTATGATTTTCTTTTTAAGTTGATGACATTGAGTTTATATCATTGTCTCGAGTACCATTAAATTTCTATTACTATTTTCATTAATAATGTTGAGTGCTCATCTGAGTTACTCTATTTTGAGTTGAGACTTTCACTGAGTAAGTTATCCAGATTAAGGATTCGCTTAGGACAAGTAATGATTTTTGGATGCTGGCCATGCCTATGGTATACACTTGGGTCATGACACATAACATATCAAATTAAAGTACTTTTGAGTCTTATTTCCAGCACTGCATTTGCATTATTTTATGTTTGGACTAAAATAATATGCTGAATTTATTAGAAGTTGCCTATTTTCCAAAATTCCATGATCATGTCCATCACAAGTTGGGAAGATATGTAGTGTCACTCCGTCTGACTAAAATAGTGAGGCTAATAGCCATTTGTGACAGTTTTGGTGACTATCCAGCAGCGGTCTGACGGTCATTGTCCAAACCATCAAATGGGTTCTATTTTGCACTTTTAACTCAATTTCGTAGGGGTAGTTTGGTGCTTTTTTTCTCAAAACTTCCTCTAAAGTATTCAAAACATTCCCTACACTTTTAATAACCATAACAAACAATCAAAGACCTCTCCACTTTTTCTTTCATCATCTCAAAATGTTTTAAACCTACAAGGCTTCAATAGGAAAAAGAATTAAGGTTAATTCTCAAGGTTCCTTTTGTAAGTCCTTCATCAGAAGTATATATGAACACTTCCTATTTCATACTACTTATCATAGAAGGTTCGTATATTATTATTTATATTTTCTACGTTACAAATTGAGGTTAGGTGTAAGGCCTCACACGTTGGAAGGTGTAAAAGTGCCTACGAGAGGAATTCTAGAATTTTCTACATATCAGTGGTTGGCGTGTAGGAGTGTACGAGCTGCATGTTATTCCACAGGCCATAAGTTATGCTCGTGGAATCGAGAGTAGAGTTGGTGAAAAGATGGTTTTTTGATGTTTGGAGTACGAGATATTAGTACAGGTCATACATTAATTGATAGGCCAGAAGTCATGTTGTGGTTTGAGATTTAGAGAAAATCTTTTATGGTCCAAAACGTTACTAGATGAGACCCCTTTTCATGACCCACAAAATGGACCACGACCCATAATCGGGGTCTTATGGCCCTGTTTGGCAGTTTTTAAGAAGGAGCAATGTTGTGATTTCCTAATTTCCTAAACCTAGGTTACATTGTTTAACCCTGAACCCTGAACCTTGAATAAGCCCTTCCTAGACCTATACAACCCTAAACCATTTCATTCCAACTCATTTCTCAAATAACCTAAGTCCCAAACTTCTCCCAAACACTTTCAAGTTTTTCAAGTCTTTCAAGAGAAGAGTCCTAGCTAGGGTATTTATTTGGTCTAAATTCAAATTTTCTTCCATTAAATCACACCAAGGTATATGAGTTTTGATTTGTGGAGACCTTTCCTCCATAAAGCTCAACCATTCCTTTTTCTCATCTATTTTCAAGTCATGCAAACTTATGAAAATTTTATGAACTCTTTTATATGATGATATAAGGAAGTATTTTATGATGTTTTATCCTTGTATACTATTATTCAATGCAATGCTATGTAAAAACTAAGATTTAAATGATGGTTTGATGACATCCTAGCCAAATCTTCTTATGCCTTTGGTGGGTTATTTAGAATAACACTTAAGAGATTTTATGTCCTCCTTTTAGTCATTTACTCTTGAATTACATAGCTTTAAAATTTTGTACATGTACCCACTATGATATGATTAAAGATGCATACCAAGTTTCTTATGTAATTAATTCCTTCTGGCAAGATATATATGTCACACATGTCGAGACTAATAAAAGTTCAACAAGTATGCTATGAGCTCATGAGCATGATATGAATGTTAAGAATGATATAAAACCCTATCCTTAATGTTATAAGCTATGTCTTAACGAGCTACTCCGAGGAGTAAATTATGATGTTTTGGGACTATCATTAATATATATATATGATTTAAGTAATCCATGGAATTGGGACCTAGCACTGAGAGGACCTTGATATTCTCTTATTGTCCCTAAACTATGCACCACCATAGGTTCATGCTATTGATTTCCTATATGGGGTTGTAGCTACCCAAAAGAGAGTGTCATAAGGTAAATATAATTGATGACACCTACTGAAAAAGCTATGTCATAAGGTAAGGGTTATATGGAGACACTTTCTGAAAAGGCCATGTAGTAAGGTGAGTGTTTGGTTTACCTTGGCAAAGTAGGCCACTCCTTGTCCGGTGTGGAGTGAACATCAAAATTCCAAGTAGTACCTCTCTTGGTCTTACTTGTCGTTTATGGTTCTCTCCTATGTATGCATGATATATCTTATGACTTGATGATTTCACATGCACATTTTCACTAAGAATCTATTCATGACATATGAGCTTTTATTTGTGTTTATGATTTTGCTTCTTGTTTCATTATAGATTATGTTCCTTGTTGCAATTTTACCCTATATACTATGTACATTCTAAGCACTAACGCATACTTTTTTGCCTATATGATCTCACCATGTAGTGACCAAAGAAAATATTCATCCTCCTCCTCCATAAGGCTAGACGGCTCGGTCAAAGATTGCTTGTGGTGAGTTCTCCAATCTGGGGACAATATCCATTTAGTTTCATACTTTATTAAAACTTATATATTTAAGGATATTTCTCTTTTGACAATGAGGCCGATAGATATCTTGGCCTCTGTTCCACTCATGTTAGAAGTGTTGTTGGATATAGATATGTATACTATGAGCGTGACTCTTGTTATGTTTATGCATTATGGAAGACTCCCTTAGACCTTACCCTTTCTTATGCTTGTTGTATGTTGTGAATGAGATGGAAGTCCTAAGTCCCTAATACCCCCATAGCATGAGTCATACTTACTCAACCTTTAGTTATTATTTACTATGAGTTCATGCTAATCATCTTCCCTATAACATCCCCATAGCTTGTGTCGAAAGTCCTGCTTCCCCTAGAATTATGTGTTTGTTGTTTAATTATGCTTTCACAATCAAGGATGTGACATGTATGCTTAATAGGCTTTTTTGGGATCCCTTTGGGTTTCCCCATTCATCGTGTTACACCGAGGCCCTAGGTTGGTAAAGGGTCCTCACAAACCCAACACACCACATCAAATAGAGCATTGTCCATGGTTGTGAAGTATGCCACAACTATGAATAAGAGCTATGAGGCATTTTAGGAATGACTTCCTCATATTTTATGTCTTGCTTTATGAGTTAAATTGAGACTTTCTATTCTTAATGGATGATCTTTTGCTATTTTGGATTATGCCTCAAAGTAGAGTAGAACAAACAAATCCTCCTGCCTAGGGTAAATCGACCCATCCAGCTCTACTGGTCCCCAAGGAGAAGAAAGGGTCACTCATGTTGAATTCAGGAATGTGGTCACTTTATTGGCAAAGGATATGGCCAACCAAGGATTTCAAGATCCTTATGATCCTACCTCCACTTCAAGTGTGAGGGATTTTACAATAACAAATCCTTTGAAGTTCTATGACTACAAAGTTGAAGAAGACCCCAATAATTCATTGATTAGGTGTACAAGGTTCCTGACATTATGTGGGTAACCTCAGAGGAGAAAGTGAAACTAGCGTCCTATTAACTAAAGGTCCTTGCTCAATTGTGGTTTATTTAATGGAAGAGGGAGAGGGTGAATGGAGAGTTATCTCTTGGGAAGAATTCAATGCCGCCTTTATCAACTATTTCTTTCTCAAGGAGATAAGGGAGAAAAGATGATGGAGTTTATGAACCTCAAACAAGATTCCAAGAGTGTTAAGGGTTATTCCCTTAAATTCGACAACCTCTAAAAGTATGCTCCTCACACGGTCGTTGATCCAATGGCAAGGATGCATAAATTTATGTCAATAGTGTCTGATTTAATCAATGAAGAATGTTGCACCGCCATGCTCATAGGAGATATAGATTTGTCTCGGCTCATGACTTATGTCAAGCAACTTGAAGGAAAAAAATGTAAAAAGAGGAGTGGAGAGTACAAGAAGGCTTATTATGATGCTGGATTTCAAGGTGCTAGAGGTGGCCATTTTCAACATGGCCATAAATTTCGGGTTCAAAGGTCCTCTAATGATCAAGGCAAAAGGTTTGCTAATGATAAGGTGACAAACCCTAGAGCTAATCGTATTAGTTCATGATGTAGTTGGCTGATTAGGAAGGTACTATATCGATCAAACATTTTTCTTTCCTATCAATTGGTAGTAGTCCTTTTGTGATCTTAGCTTGACAGAAAAACAAGAGCAAAATATTGTAGTTCTGCTTACTGTATACTTAATGAAATGTTCTTCTTTACCTTCATGCGTTATTTTTTAACATGTCTTCATTAACATGAAATGTTAAAGAAAAACACATGAAGTTGAAGTTTGAACTAAAGACCATGTTTAATGTGTGGAAATTTGATGAAATGGGAGAAGAGGTTTCCAATTTGTGGAACACTAAAGTACAAAAATGGTCCAGCTCCCTCATTAAGACTAGGCTGTCTAAAGGTAAAAGCTTCTTGAAATCGGCATTAGCATCTCTTCCTAAGAAGAATAGGCAAAGCATCGTTAACTATTACTTTAATGTACACATTCCTCAGCAAATCAGGTTAAGTAGTAAAACAATCAACACCGATGATGAAAAGGAGGATGAGGAAGAAGAGGAGGTCACTACTCCCAAGTGTTCTTGTGAAAGGAATTGAGCAAAAAATTGCACCTCTTATAGTTCTAAGTCTGTGAAGATAAAGTACCTAAGTGGTCGGCGATGACACTAGAAGAATCAATATCCATTCATTTTTAGTTGACATAGAAATGGAATAATACAGAGAGAAATGTATTTTATCTGTCAATCTTGGGAGAATTTTGGGATGAGGCCTAATTATCGATGTCTAATAGAATAGCATAACAAAAGTATACATAAATACATTGATTGCTAGAATTGTTATCGATTATTTTCCCTTGATATGTTCGATTATTTTGTGATTGCCTTATTTTCTTCTTCTTTTTTTGTGAAGAATGGTGAAACCCTATTATATTACTGTTGTCCTTTCATTGTAATTAAAACTATAACATCCTGGTACTAAGATATTCCGAGTTGAGATAATTGTGGCTAAAGTATTTGTGGACCTAGTGGATGCAAGTAGTATATCTGCTACCTTTAGTTCATACCTCATCTATCACCCCATTTGTGTATCAGATACTTCTCGATGCTCAATTTGTTAAAGATTTGTTCTATAAAATTTATTTCTTCATTAAGTTCCATTAGTTTATCTTTTTTATGCATTCCCTTTAAGAGTTGAATGATCTTGGACGTTTATCCCAAAGACTATCTCCCTATTTGGAGGCACACCATGTAGATCATACGGGAATATTTTAGGAAACTCATTAACGACTAGGACTGACTGGAGAGTGAGAGTCTCAACATGTGACTTAGCTCTAACTATATGGTAGATGCAACCCTTGGAAATTAACTTCTTAGCCTTAAAATATGAAATGAGATTCCCCTTAGGCACAATTGAGCAATCCCTCCACTCTAATATTGGCTCACCTTGAAACGGAAACTTGAAAGCTCTAGTTCTACAATCTATGGAATAATAACTAGCATGAAGCCAATCCATGCCAAGAATGATATCAAAATCCACCATATCTAATTCAACTTGATTAGCTAATGTGTCTTTATGGTAGAAAGAACTAGACAATCTCTATAAAGTCTTTGATCTAGAATAGACTCACCGACTAGAGTGACAATACAAAAAGGCTCAATAAGATTAACATAAGATAAGCTTATAGAATCTTGGAGACAGAATAGACTCACTGATTGGAGTGAAAACACTGAAAGGCTCATTAAGACACTCAGAATTCATTTTAAACTTTATAGCTATGTAGGGAGTCACAAACGATAGAGTAGCACTTGAGAATAGTAATGTAAAAACATCATCAGAATTGATGCCCAATCCTTCAAGTTCTCCTCCTCCACTTGCTGTATATAAGTCATTATCCTAGATATATCTATATTCCCTATTAGCATAGCTACCGTACCCTTTTGTTCATTAATCGGGAAAGCCCACCTACAAACAGACTCATCCCATTCCTCATATCTGCCATCATATCCAAAGCATACCCAAAAAACTATGTGAACTTAATAGTTGGTGATGTCATCTCAACTTTGAGAACCTCCACATTAGGATGCCTTAAGTTCACACAACTATCCTGCTATGCTCCAAATATGGTGGTGGCTCAGAAGATCAGGACGAGTTTTTTCATTATTAGGCTCTCTCAATCAACTAACAAGGAGGGCAGGGTAGCTATGCTAATAAGGGATGTAGATATGGACAAATTGATGACTTATGTGTAATAGGAGGAGGGGAAAAGTTGAAAGACAGAAAGGAGTATCAAAACAAAAGGTCCATGACATTCGGCTATGAGAATATCAAAATGTGCATAACAAGATGGAGTCGGTTATCCTTTTTGCCCAAGTCATCTGGGCTAGTACAGTCATCTGCCATTGTAGCTACACCAAGGGTCAAGAGTGAATAAGGGTTGCAAAACTTCAACTCTCAGGGTTTCAAATCACAAGAGATTATGGCTCAAGGAGTTTATAGCCATCCCTCGTGTGGCAAGTGTGGTATGTCCCATCCTTAAGAGTGCCTTATAGCACTAGCGATTACTAAAAACATGGGTAGAAAGTGAACTTTTGAAATGATTGCCCAGTGATGATACAAAGCTTTAAGGGCAACAAGGCACCATCATCTTCATTAGCTTCACATAGTAATGTGTCTTCTATAGGTACTACCTTAAGAATAAGCAAGGTGACAAACCGTATATATGTTGTGGCCAAACATCAGGATCAGGAGAACTCACAAAATAATGTCATTACTATGCTCAAAGCCTTTAAACATAATATTTATGCAATACTACACCTAGATGCTACTCTATTTATCATGACTCTCTACATAGCTATGAAATTTAAAATTAGTCCTGAGTGTCTTATTGATCCTTTTTGTATTTCCACTCAAGTTGGTGAGTCTACTCTAGATCAAAGAGTCTGTCGAGATTGTCCAGTGTCTATCTAACATAAAGACACTTTAGCTGATCAAGTTAAGTTAGATATGGTAAATTTTAACACTATTCTTGGTATGGACTGACTTCATGCATGTTATGCTTTCATTGACTATAAAACTAGAGTTGTCCAATTTTAGTTTCCAAGAGAGCCAGGCTTAGAGTGGAGAGGTAGTCCAATTGTGCCTAAGGGTCATTTTATTTCATATCCTAGGACCAAGAATTAATTGTTGATGTTCACACTCCAATAGTAAAGCAGTCACAGTCAAGTATAAATCTAACTAGAGGTTAGGGTTGAATCCACAGGGAATACCGGGCTTGACTATGTTGATCCACTAATAACCATTTTAAGCATCGATCACTAAATTATCTAAAATAAGGGGGTTTGTTATTTAAAATTAAGAACAAAAACAAACACTATACTATCTATACAAGAAGACAATCACATTGTGGGACAACTTGGGAATTGTGTTCCCCATGATTCGTTGATTCAATTACCCTAGACAACATGACTCTAATTAGGACTTTGCATACAAGACAGTAACTTAGGTTCTTCCAGCCCTATTGTAAAGTTGAAGGTCGAATTTCACCATGGAAATTGATTGATAACCATGGTATGCCAACTAACTGTTACCCATTGTCCTAGCCAACCTCCCCTTGGCCAGGTTTGGTTGATTAGATAAGAACACATCAATCTGATCCTACCATATACTTTCCTTTTCCTATTCATCACTACCTTGGTCGGGATCATGATAGTAGGCGGGTTTTGGTATTGTCAACCACCAAACAACAATCAAAGCCAAGAGAAATAAATAATACATGCAAACACCCAATCAAAGAAATTCACAAAGTCTAGGTTATTTTAACTCAACTACTCTTGGTTCCCACACCCCCAAGTTGTAGATGCGTAGCTACTCATGGCTAAGGCAAAATAAACAACAATGTATATGAGAGTCATGGTAGAGAGATTACCCAAAACAATGACGAACAAAAACACCTTGAAGTTGAAACCACAAGGTTCGATTAATGGAAGAAGAGTACAATGTGATTTTTCAATCCCCCAAACTAGGTCTTCAAGTTAAAAATTGAAATCTACACTAAACCCTAGAAAAGTTCATAGAATATATTCAAGAGAGATTATTCAAGGTGGAAACTGAAAAATGTGCAAATTCTACAACTAAAACCCCTAACATTATCTATTTATACTATTTACAAAAACAACCTAAAAATTAAATAATAAATACAGTTGGCAGCAATTATGTCTCCTAGATGCGACTTGTAGGGTGACCTACGAGTCATAATTAGGGTTTTGTAGTCAGCACTTGGCATTTTAGACTTGACTGCTACGACCCACTATTATGTCTCATTGCTTGGGATACCATTCATATGCTCCTCTCGTAGTCTAGGCCTACAGTTCTTTGTCCAACTCTTGAACTCTCTAGAAGTTGCTACAATCCCCACCTATACTAGTCATAGTGAGACCTATGATTCATAGGGTTCTCTTGTATGGTTGACCTCTACTTCTTAGATTTTTTATTATGCTCTCTCTGGATTTGCTACAAAGGGAATCCTACAACTCATAGCATGAGCTACGACTCATAGCGTGGCTCGTAGGACCTGACTTGATCTAAATATACACTTTTCTTTCCAAAATCATACCAACCTGTACTTTCTGCACAACTAACACAAAAAATATAAAAAGTCGCACTAAGAACTTGCAAAATCTCTTGTTTAATTCATCAAATGTATTGTGATTTGATAACACATGAATGTTTAAGGGGTTCATCTACTATATAGTTAAAGCCAAAGATCCTAGTGTCAAGGTATCAACCCTCTAGTTAATCCTAGTCATAAATGAGTTTTCTGGAAATTTTCCTAATGATCTACCTGGAGTCCCTCTAGATAAGGACATATACTTTGGGATACATGTAGCTGCAAAACCTCACTCTTCTTCTCTACCATATAGAATGGCCCCAGTATACCTAAAATATTTGAAAGAGTAGCTAAAAGATCTTCTAGATAAAGGTTTCATTAGACCTAATGGCTTGTCTTGGGGTGCTCTAGTTTTGTGTGCGAAAGAACTATGGGTTTCCTTTGGATATGCACTGACTATTCATCAATTAAACATAGTCTCTATCAAGAATAAGTATACCCTTCCTAAAATTGTGTATTTCTTAGATCACCTTTTGGGTGTTACATGTTTCTACAAGATAGACCTTATATCAATTGAAAGTTAGAAAAACTGACATCTAAAGATAGCCTTCAAAACCTACTATGGGTATTATGATTTCCTAATTATGTCCTTTGGATTGACTAACGCTCCTATAGCCTTTATGGACCTTATGAACCAAGCGTTAAGGTAATATCTAGACAGGTTCGTCATTATGTTCATAGATGAAATCCTGATATACTATAGAAATGAGGAGAAACATGTTGATCATCTTAGAATCGTCCTCAAGGCCTTTATGGATCAGAGATTGTATGCTAACTTTTCAAAGTATGAGTTTTGGTTGGCATCTATGGCATTTCAAAGACACATTGTGTTTGAAAACAGTATACAAGTTCACTCTCAAAGGATTGAAGCAGTGAAGAACTAGCCAAGATCCACTTTCCTAATGTAGATAAGGAGTTACTTGAAGTTATTGGGATATCAAAGGCATTTTGTAGAGGAATGTTCATCTATATCAGCTGCACTAACTAGGATGACCCAAAAGAAGGTTACGATTTCAATGGTCAAAGGCATGCAAGAAGAGTTTGAAGAGTTAAAGACTAGACTGACCATGACTCCAGTGTTATCCAAACCTGTGCAAACAAACAATTTTGTTGATTATTATAATGTATCTAGAGTTGGGCTTGGTTGTTATTGATGTAGAGAGGCAAGGCTATACCTTGTGCCTCCATGTAGTTAAAGACCCATGAGAAGAATTACCCAACTCATGACCTTGAGTTAGTGGCGGTGGTGTTCACACTCATGATTTGGAGGCACCATCTTTATAGAGAACAAGTTAACGCATTCACAGATCATGAAAGCTTATTGTATGTATGTATTTAGAAAGAGTTGAACCTGAGGCAAAGAAAATTTCTAGAATTACTCAAGGGCTTTGACATGTGCATTATCTATCTTTCAAGTAAAGCTAACATTATTACTGATGCTCTTAGCAGTCTATCAATGGAAAGTACAATACATATTTTGGAAGATAAGAAGGACTTATCCAACAAAGTTCATAAACTTGGTCGTTTAGGGATTAAACTAGTTGATACAAATGAGGGAGGTGTAACTATTTAGAATGGAGCCGAGTCCTTATTAGTAGTAAAAATAAAGGAAAAGTAGGATCAACATCCCATTCTTCTCCAATTTAAAGTAAATCTCCATAAGCAAAACGTATTAGTCATTACCAAAGGGGATGATGGGGTATAGAGGTACCAAGGCAGGTTTTGTGTCCCGAGTGTTGACAGGACAACCTATGCAAAAGGTAAGGATGGCCGTCCTCAAGGACAAAGTGCTCATGGTGACCAAAGGGAACAAGGTGTCCAAGAAGGAGGTGCTCCACATCATAACCAATTTTAAGATCTTGAAGAGAGGTAAGTGGTGGATCAAGCATCCAATGTTGTTATCGGTATGTTAAATATCTTCAATTTTGATGTATGATGGCATAATAATTTTATGTTTACATTGCATCTCACATACTTAGTATATGTACTGACACATATTTTGCCTGCATGATTTAACCATGCAGTGATAGGTGCTCCTCGATCGGCTCATGGCTAGTTTTCAGGCATTCGAGACTAGTATTTTGCGGTAAGCCCTTAGTTTGGGTCTTTACCATTTTCATTCTTGCTATACATTTCAGATATTGATGTATACGTTGGATTTTAGAGGTCTTTAATTTCTATGTTGTTGAATGATGGAGTCTTTTCTATTTAATGGAAACTAACGGATACTGGTTCCATCCATTCTATATTTTAGTTGGTATGATTTTTGGACACTATGTACCTTTCTAAATGTTGTTTCATTGTCATGTGATGTCCCTTAGACCCTTTCCCCATTCATTTTCTCAAATGTTTAAATTTTATGCCTATGAATGGTTGGATATTAAAGATGTCAGGGTGAATGCCTCTAGGTATCCCATTTTCGTGTGATGACTAGGCCCTAGGATGGGTCATTAGACTAACACTTCTAAGGTTGACCATGAAACCCCATTTACTAGTCGTGGTCACTTCTGTAGGTCTGACATGACCCTCCATAGCAATAGAGTTTTTTAGGGTTGGGTCCATGGCTAGGCTTTTATGGGTCGTAAACCTTTTTAGGGATCGTAAATAGGTCTCATTCTGTTCAACTTTGGTCTAATTCAGAGGCTTGGTATTTTTATGGTTTGGAATCATAAGACTATATCTATAGATCATAGACAGTTCTACAACTTGTGTACTGGATCATAGATTATGCCTTCAATTTTACAAATTTTTAAGTGTAAAGCAAATTATCGAATGATGGTAAAAGTAAGAATAGACTCATAGCATGAATGAAACTCAACTCAAGTACTCAAACAATCTATTACTCAAAATCCATAATTACTCAAACTCAAGGATACTCATCGACTCAAAGATAGGCACAAGGAATATTTCCTTCAACATCATCATTGGAAGACATTAATAAATAAGGGAACCTAAACTTTATGTTCTGCTTAGATTCTTGTAGATTTCTTGGTAGATTGATTTATTCATAAGCTATGTCTAGAAGGTGTGTTGGCTAGTCGCCTGAGTTTACTCTATTGTGGTCTAATCATATTAGTTCTATGATTTAGTTCGTTGACTAGGAAGGTAGTATAACAATCAAACATTTTTCTTTCCTATCAATTGGTAGTAGTCCTTTTGTGATTTAGCTTGAATGAAAAACAAGAGGAAAATATTGTAGTTTAGTTTACTGTATACTTAATGACGATTGTGCTATCTATAGATGACTTAACCATCTTGATTGTCTCCTTCCAGTACCTACGAATATAAAGGGAAGAAATAGAATATGGTTGTTATTTAATTCGAACAGTAATCTAATAGGGATTCATATTTCTTGAAAAATAAAAAGAAAGGAGAAAATAAAGCAATATTTTATATATATAAAAGAGGATTGGCAGCCCGGTGATGTGTCACTCTTACAATTCTTCTCCCAATTGTTTAACAATAGTCCTATTTAATTTTAAAAAAATAAAGAAAAATATCCAAGAGTTATATTTTTATTGAAAAGGTATGTCTTCTTTGTGGTTAGTTCCATCCGTGTGTTTCTCTTTTTACTGCCAGAAAACTCAAATGTTTGTGCCGCCCTCTTTTGCCAATCCATGTGGAAAAAATTAACATCATATATCCTTCAAAAAGGTTTTTTCCAAAAGTGTAGATAATTTCTTCCTCGTTTTATTCTTGAGTTCCTTAGCCTCAAAAGCAATTGACTTCTCCTATTTACTTTCTTAGATTTAGTTTTATAATAATAAAATAAATTTTGATGTAAATTCTTGACACAAAACACTATTTTATATCTGATGAATGAAAAACACAACTCTTCATGTTTACTTGAAACAGAGAAAGATAGAAGACAAAAATGAACCACAAAAGGGTAAGCCAAGATGAACGTCGATGAAAAATAAAGATAGGAATTCTCTTAAATAATTTCTTGGTGCTTTTCAAAATTTCAGTCCTTGATCTATACTTGCTTGTAAGTTATTACTTTACCCTATCCATGGCGTGTCCCCGAAAAAAGAATCACGTAGTTTTGGAGGCCTAGATTTGTTAGAGATTATTTTCTGCAGTTATTCTTTCTTATATTGTTCTCCACTCTTATCCAGAAAACCAAATTTTAACAAGTGAAACTATGTTTATCTTTGCCTTATCTAGATAAAAAAGTGAAACTATGTAAAGCTTAGCAACCTAGTTTGATGCTAAATATTCCATTCATGCCGACTTGTCTACCTTTGTTGCGAAACTTTTGCCTATTCTTTTGCAACATAGCATTCCTTTTGCATTGCTGGTGGGCTACTTTAGTTAGTTTTTTTCCTTTTGATTTTCTTTTCCCACCTCATCAATTGGTGCTTGAAGAGACCTTCTTTAGGTAAATGTGATGTTATTTTCATTGCTCTTTATTTGCTGTTTTTTCCTTTCGTATCTCCTACTTTGAACGAATAAAAAATGACACAATTAATATGCTTTCTTTCTTAATTACTTTTACATTTTGAGTGTAATGGCTGAATTAATTGAAATAGGAAATTAGGATTGTTAATGTAATGGCCTAGCCCAACACTGTGAGGTATTGTCCGCTTTGGACACCGTGGCGATGCACCACGCATACCCGCACAAATTTGTCCTCTTGGGTTACCCCAAAAGGTGCCTCACAAGTTAGATCCAAGCGTCTACTAATATAGCCAAGGAACTTCCCCTCTTCTGCCGATGTGGGATTCGGCTAAGTGAGCCGAGGCGACGCGCCACGCACTCACCCCCCATCGGGACTCAGCGTCCTCACTGAGGTTTGCCCCACCACCGGACGAGCTGAGAGTTGGCTTTGATACCAACTGTAATGGCCTACCCCAACACTGTAAGGTATTGTCCGCTTTGGACATCGTGGCAATGCACCATGCGTACCCGCACGGATTTGTCCTCTTGGGTTACCCCAAAAGGCGCCTCACAAGTTAGATCTAAGCCTCTACTAATGTAGCCCAGGAACTCCCCCT
>JAOTQJ010058356.1:0-13955 GCA_025642045.1 Solanum sejunctum
AAGTGTGGGGACCACAGCAGGATATGATGATGTTATGATACGTGGGCGCAGGGACGACGATACGTAACGCCTATGACTCACTTATCCTATAAAGTGAATGCTGGGACGACGATACATAATGCCTGTATTTCACTCATACTACATCTATCCTATGACGTGACTACAGGGACGGCGATACGTAATGCCTGTAGCTCACCTCAAAGTGAACGCAAGGACGGCGATACATAACGCCTGTGTTTCACTTATATTACATCTACCCCATGGCGTGACTACAGGGATGGCAGTACGTAATGCCTATAGCTCACCTCTACTACTGACCCAAGGGGATTGACTAGGCATCACATTGGTGATCTGAACTAGTATACATCGCTATGTCTTTTACTTCCTGCCTTATTTTTGTGCTTTTGTATCAATCGACTACCTCTTAAACTAGTTAACTATCGACAAAAGTTTCAATTAACCCCCCCTCTTGACTATCAATTGGTATCAGATCAAGGTCTCACTTTATAAGTCTAACAACTTGTGAGAAAAGATTATAATGGCCAACTATCAAAATCCTGGTGCTATCCTTCAAGACGGTCACTCCTCGAATCGTCCTCCCTACTTCAATGGCCAGCACTACTCTCATTGGAAGAAAAGGTTCAAAATATTTGTTCAATCCCCCGACTATCAAGCTTCGCTGGTTATCAAAAAAGGTCCCAAAGATATCCCTAGCACATCTGTTGATAAGCTTGTAGATCCAGAATCATTTGAAATCACGAAAGATCAACAGGAGGTCCTATAGACAAATTCTAGAGCCATCAGTCTTTTTTATTGTGCCATGAGTGGATCAGAGTATGACAAGATATCAACCTGTGAAACGACAAAGGACATGTGGGACAAACTGGAGGTAAATTACAAAGGAACAAAGAAAGTCAAGGAGGCTCATATAAATACTCTGGTCAATGAGTATAAACTGTTCAAGATGGCTGATGATGAAAATGTCAAAACCATGTTCTCCAGATTTGGCAAGATAGTAAGCAAACTGAAATCTCTAGGTATGGTGTGTACACATTCACTGCAAGTCAGGAAACTAATCTGAGGTCTTCCCAAAGCATGGGAAATGAAAGTTTCGATTCTAGAAGATAATGATCTGTTAAATATAACATACGATGAACTATATGGAAACCTCATGGCTTACAAGCATAATCACATCCAGCAATATCCAAAAGATGATAAGAAAAATAAGTCACTTTCAAAGTAGCAACTGCTACCAAAGAAGAGGAGCTAGATGAAACCAATAATGAGGTAATGGCTCTAATCACACGAGGAGTCAGGTAGATGCTCAGACAAAGAAGACAAAGAGCGTAGTAGGAATCAAGGAAAAATGAGTGAAATGATTATTGATGCTACCACTATAGAAGACCTAGACATATTTGTCAAACTCACCCTGAGATGAAAAGAAAAAATTCCCACAGAGGCAACAATGCAAAGTCACTAGGTGCATGGAGTGATGAAGAAGGATCTAAGGAACATCCAGCTGAGACTGCTAACATCTGCTTCATATCACTTCATGAAACCAGTGAGGTAAGAACCCCTAAGTTTCCTAACTTTTATGACCTTCAAAACACTATTGATATGCTTACTGACAAACTTTAAAAGGTCATTGACGAATATAAAAAATTTCCAATGAAAAGAAAAATTGAGAAATTCTTCTTGAAGGAAGTCAAGTCAAAGTCGACTTACTCAAAGAGGAGCTTGATGAGGTAAAGATGCATTTAAACAATTTTCGAAAACCATCAAGTGAACGTTCCTTTCCTTCCTTAATAACTTTTCAAAGAATCAAACCTAAAGCCAGTGATTTTGAAAGTACCAACTTTTGCAAATCCACCTATTTTACTTGTTGTGAAATTGGCCCCAAATCGTTCAGGTGTAACACTCTGAAAACTGGTATATGGATTTGGAGACCAAAAGTCTGCACCACGAACAATCAAGGACCCAAAGAAGATTGGGGACCTAAAGCAAATTGATTTCCTATTGATGCAGGCATCCTGAAAGAAATCTTACAAGAAGGGAATATTGGTCATAAATAGTGGGTGCCCAAGACACATGACGGGAAAGAAGGAAAATTTCAAAAGTGTGAAGAAGTTCGACGGAGGATATGTCAGGTTCGATGACAATGCAAAAGGTAAAGTTACAAGAGTAGGTACAATCACAATTAGCCCATCATTTGATCTCATCGAAGTCAACCTGGTGGATGGACTAAAGCATAATCTTCTAGAATTAGTAAACCCGATGATACTGGATTTGATGTCAATTGCAATGCCGTGAAATGTACCATCTCGAACCTATCAAAGAACATTACCATTGTTAGAGATCGTGTGGAAAATATATATGTGCCAACCAATATTGATCTCCCTACTCTCACATGTCTAATGGCTATTACAAATGATCTATGGATTTGGCATAAGAAACTTGGTCATTCTAATATGCATGCAATTGAAGAACTGTCTAGATTAGATTTAGTCATTGGACTTCACAAGTTAAAATTTGAAAATGATCATCCTTGTGATACCTGCCAGTTCTAAAAAAAGACAAGATCCTCATTCAAAGCCACAGACAATGTCAGAACTTCAAAATCTCAACTACTGCTGCACATGGATCTTTTGGGGCCTACTAAGATGACAAGTATTGGTGGTAAACGTTATGCTTTCATAATTGTTGATGATTTTTCCCATTTTACCTGGGTTATCTTATTATCTCATAAATATGAAGCCTTTACAAATTTTTAAGTCTTCTTTAAAAATATTCAAAGACAAGCAGGATACTTTATTACGAGCATTCACAGTGATCATGGAGGAGAGTTTGAAAATAAGCTTTTTGAAGAATTCTGCAACAACTATGGTATGTCTTAGAACTTCTAGTCACCTAGATCTCCACAACAAAATGGAGTAGTTAAATGGAAGAATAGCTCACTACAAGATACTACTCACACCATGCTGTTGGATCAAGGCCTACCTGACTATTTTTGGTCTAAAATAGTCAGTATGGCTTGTCACGTATTGAACAGGTGCATGATCACACTATTCTCAGGAAAATGCCTTATGAACTCTAGAAAAGGAAAAAAATCCCAACATCAGCTATTTTCGCCCTTTCAGATGCAAATGTTATATCCATAACAATGGTAAGAACAATCTTGGTAAGTTTGATCCATGAAGCGACGAACATACATTTTTGGGTTACTCTCCATCTAGTAGAGCTTTTAGAGTCTTTAATAAACATACACTTAGTGTTGAAGAATCTATACATGTTGTTTTTGATGACTCTAACCCAAACTTGCAGCTTCCTGAGGATGACTCTCTTGGTCAAACTACTGCACACTCTTCCTCTACTAACATTGTTCAAACAGAAGAGTTGACTCCCAGTCCTGAGAAGTCGCCTGCCCTTCTTGAAAAAATTTTCATATCAAGAGAATGGAGACATAGTGCAAGCTATCCAAATGACTTCATCATGGGAAACACATCAAATAAGATGCAAACTAGGGCATCCTTGAGGAAACAAGCATCAGTCGCCCTTGTCTCTAAATTAGAACCAAAGAAAGTCGATGAGCCTCTCAAAGATGAGTGTTGGATAAAATCTATGAAAGAAGAGCTCGAGCAATTTGACAAAAATCAAGTATGGGCTCTCATTGAAAAACCAGCAAATTGTTCTATTATTGGCACAAAATGGGTCATTGGGAACAAAATAGATGAAAATGGAAAAGTTATCAGAACAAGGCCAAGCTGGTTGCCTAAGGGTACTCTCAACAAGAAGGTATAGACTATGACAAAACTTTTTCTCTGGTAGTAAGCTTAGAATCCATTCGCATCTTTCTTACATATGCTTCTTTTTACCATTTTAAACTCTTTAAATGGATGTCAAAAGTGCTTTTCTAAATGAATTTATTAAAGATAAATTTTTTGTCAAACAACCCCCCGGTTTTGAAGATCCAGCTCTTCTTAATCATATTTCTCAACTCTCAAAAGCTCTTTATGGACTCAAACAAGCCCCTAAAGCTTGGTATGAGCGAGTTAGCTACTTTCTTCTTGAAAATGATTTTAAGAAGGGGAATATTGATACCACTCTCTTTGTTCAAAACTTCAACTCTAATTTGCTTATTGTTCAAATTTATGTTGATGACATTATTTTTGGAAGTCCTAACACTTCTTTATGCGAGAACTTTGCTATACTTATGAAAGGAGAATTTGAAATGAGCCTTATGGGAGAACTCACCATTTTCTTGGGACTTAAAATTAGACAAACCAAATAGGGCATTTTCATTTATCAAAGAAAATATGCAAAAGAGCTGATCAAATAGTTACGAATGAACAATAGAAAAGCCTACAAAACTCCTATGTGCCCTTCCACCTGCCTAAGATAAGATCAGGATAGAAAAAGTGTTGATGAAAAAATGTACCGAGGCATGATCGGCTCTCTGCACTACCTCACTGCAAGCCGACCCAACATTATGTTTAGTGCTTTCAAATGTTCAAGATTTCAGTCGACTCACATAGAGTCTAATCTGACTGCCGTAAAGAGAACAATTCATCACCTCATTAGAACCACTGACCTTGTCGTTTGGTATCCAAATTCTGCCACCTTTTCTCTAACGAGTTACTTAGATGTAGAGTTTGCAGGTGACAAAATTGATAGAAAAAGAATCAGCTGTCATGTCCATTACTAGGCAAATCACTCATATCCTGGCAAAGCAAAAAACAAACCTTAGTTGCTCTATCAACTGCTGAATCAAAATACATGGTCGTAGGAAGCTGTAGCACTCAATTACCATGCATCATATATCAACTTGAGGATTTCAAGTGGGTAATGAAACAGGTGCCTATTTTATTTAATAATATGAGTGTTATAAACTTGTCTAAATATAGAAGTGCATCATTCTAGAGCTAAACATATTAACATTAAGCTTCATTTTATTTGTGATCATGTGAAAAATGGTGATTTTGTTTTAAATTTTCTCAATACTGAAAATCAACTCTTAGATATTTTTACAAGACCCTTGCATGAAGAAAGATTTTCATATTTGCAAGAAAATCTAAATATTATTCCCTTTCCCCATTAACCCATCCTTTCATTCCATTTTTTTTATTTTCCTATTTTTTTTACGTGTTTAATTTCTTATTTTCCCATTTTTTTTGATGTGTTTCTTGCCCTTTCCTTGTTGACGTCTGCAAAATCACCTGCATTTATTAATCTAATTTTCCTTCCTTTTCTCACTTATTCACCCTCCACTCATTCCCCATTACTATGCTGACTCTGCCGCTTCGTCAGTCAGACTCTTTGGCTTCCCTGTCACTATATTTATCACACGTCCTTCCGTGTGCGCCCTCCCATTCTATTTATTCTCTAACTCTCTCCATCCCCTTCTTATCCTCCCTTCTCCATCTTCCATGTTCCCGACTCTCTCTCCCCTTCCTTCAACAATGATAAGATACAAAAATGTTTCCTCCCACAAAAGTCCAGAGAATAGTTCTTCTTTGGAAATAGACTTCCTCTATTCTGACTCTTCGGACTATGAGTCCTCCAGTCACATCTTTTTTCATAGGAAACCCTCTCTCAAAAAGAAAACCCCTAAAATCCCCATTCCTACCCTCTTGAGTTCTTTGGCAAAGATGAAGTTCACAAATTCTAAGATGCCTCCTCCAAGGCAAAGTTTGAAACCTTCAAAAAATGATTGATGGTTTCGGCCTACGGGGTCAACCTCAAACAACTTGAAGATTCCTAATGTAAAGTCAGTACCTATTTGAGAGATCAAACACTCTCCCTACTTCTACGACTAAGTGGCATTGAGTATTATGAGGAAGCCATTTACATGTTCTATGCAAATCTTCGCTGGGCTGGCAAAAGTAATGATTTGCAAGCCATCGTCCCAAGAGTATGCATTGTCATCAATAGTCGAATATTCAAGGACATCTTTGGGTGTGAGTTCTCTGATGAGGTCCCCTACATGAACGACAATAGGCCAAATGATTCTGAGGTCATTTTGAAGAAGTCCGAGCCTTCATCTCCGAGGAATTCTTGAATCCCCTTATTTGGTGCTGCTATCTCTCTGTTTCGACAAGTGCATTCTAGACCATATTGTTTCTACCACCCTAGTCCCTAGAAAGGGATCTTTTAGCAGCATCTCCAACAGGGATGTCTTCATCTTGTACTGTCTCCTTAAGAAATACAAGATCAACTAGGCTAAATGGATAATGAAGTACATGATAGATAGTACTGAAGATTCCAACCATTCTACCAATCTTCCTTACGGTCTGCTTATTTCTCAGATACTAAGTGAGTCATAGGTAGTTCTCTCTAACTTCAAATCTACAGAAGTTTTTATCAACTATGAATCCTGCCCCTATGCAAGCATGGGGTATACTCTTATCAACAACTAGTGCCATAAAAAGGACTATGTCAAAGTAAAGGCTGAAGCACCTAAGTCAACTAGAATCTCCACAGACTCAACTATTATTCTCACAAAGGAGGTAGATGACATTAAAGCCTCACTTCTCTCTCTAACCAACTCTATGCAGGATATACAAGGCATTCTGTCCAAGATTCTTAACCTTAGAAAGGACTCTAGCATGGACCTGGGGAAGTTACGCATGGAGATAAATAACCTCAGGAAGGAGAGTGTGAAGTTAGTGAACAAGCTCATCCAGTAAGTCAACTCTCTAAGCTTCTAACACTGAACTTGCTGTCTCGATCCAGAACGCCTATTCTGCCTTCTCTAAGGACTCTGAAAAGTCCTATCATTCCTTTTGCCATAATGTGATCAACACTCTTAAGTACTTCCTCAATCGTAACTACCACTCCTCCCTCTCTCTTTAAGACAATAATTTTTTAGCTTTGTATTATTGGGGATATCTTTCCCCAAGACATCTCCTCCTTTGAGATGTTAATTGCTTGTGTCACCCTCTCTTTTTTGATTCTGCCAAAGGGGACAAGCAGTATGTTGCTGCTATATTTTAATTATTTATCTATCTATCTGTTGTCTCTCTGTTTGCTGTGTGTTGGCAATGTTGTTTTCACTGTATGCATTTATTTTGGACTATCTTTCTTTGTTTAAAAGAAAACAAGTTCAAGGACACTCATAGTCGACTTAACCGAATAGGATTCCTAAAGACAGGGGGAGCCTTCTTAGAATCCCCAATAGCTTAAAGGTAGGGGGAGCCAACTAATCAAACAGGGAAGTGTCCATATAGTATCCCTAAATGTCATCATCAAAAAGGCGGAGATTGTTAGCATTTGACCTGTTTTGATGATTTCATTTATAGGATAATCAAAAAGGAAATCGAAGGAAAGCTCAGCTCTATAGCAAGAAAGAAAGATCACACAGAAAATCAAAGAAAGAAGGATAGAAAATTTCAGCCTCCAAAGGAAGGAAAGAAGAAGATTGGTAGATAATGCTGAAGATCATGCCGCTGAAGTAAAGCCAATCAATCAGAAGCTGATTGATAAACTGAATAAGGGAAAGAAATCGAGATAAGCATTGATTCAAGAACTAAAGAAGGAAAGGCATCCAATCTAGATGGATGCATCTCCAATTAAGGATTTTCTCTTTAATGTCCTTGATTGGAAGAAATCCCTTGGGTCATGTAAACACCAAAATGGCTAGTTTTGTACCTCCTATACTAGACTATTCCTAGACTTAGTACATTGTACTTTTGAGAAAATAATCTAGACTTAAAAATTCTACTATTCTACTCTAGAAAGCACTGTACTTTTGGGTGTGAACAATTATAAAAAAAGAGAGAAAAAGAGTGAGATTTTCTAGGCTAGGATTTCTTGAGAGGAGTCGAAAAGAAAATCTGATCTAAGCATTAGAGTGAGACATAGTTTGCAAATACCTTTCATTTGAACTATAAGGGAACCCTACTTACCCAAGAGGATTGGACTAGTCACCACATTGGTGATCCGAACCAGTATACATCCCTGTGCCTTTTAATTTTTGCTTTACTTTTAAGTTTCTATCGCAGTCGACTACCTCTTAAACTTAGCCAACTATCAACTAAAATTTCTACTCACCCACCTCTTGACTATCATTAACCAACACGAGAATGGAGGGGTGTTAGCCTATATTCTTTCAAATTTATGGGGTCAATTAAGATTCCAACGAATTCATGAAAGAGTCATCTTCCCACATACATTGATGATTTTTCATGAAAGATTTTGGTGCATTTCTTGAAGGCAAAAGGTGCTGGTTTTGAAGAATTCAATGAACAAAAGATTTCGGTTGAGAATTAAATGGTGAGAAAAATCATGTATCTTTGCATAGAAAATGGATTGACATTTTGCAATAAAGAGTTCATTTTAGTGGGGTCATGGGATCACAACACATAAAACATTCAGGCATATGCCCCAGTAGAATGGAGTTGCCAAGAGGATGAATATAACTTTTCTTGAGAAGTCTCATTGTATGCTCTTTGTATGTCCAAAATATTTTGGGCTGAAGCAATTCACACTACTTCTCATATTGTCAATGGATCACCAGTGTCAATGATTGACTTCAAGATTCCAAATGAGGTGTATTTGCAGTGTATGTATATGGAGTAAAACCGTACAGGCTTTGGTGTTTGTCTTTACTTAAATTTATAGTTATTAGAGATTTTACTTTTGACAAAAATCTTGCATACTTGATCCTCGTAAAGTTTCTATAAAGTCATCGGGAAATGAGGCCAACGAGCAGGTAAAGCTATTGGTGTAGCTCACCAAGGAAAATTATCAAAAGACTCAAATTGATAAGTTAGAAAATTTAACAACAACAACAATAACATACCCAGTGGAATACCATAAGTGGATTCTGGGGAGGGTAGAATGTATGTGGACCTTACGACTACCTCATGGAGGTAGAGAGGTTGTTTTCTGGGAACCCTCTTCTCAAAAACCCTTAAGCAAAATAAACTAGATATGACAAAAAGGGATGGAAAGAGAATAGAAAGAGCAACTAATAACTAAAAGTACATGACAATGTTTCAATATGATAAAATTAAGACATAAACAATAGATAGGGATAACACATTATATAAAACACAACTACCCCTGCTACGCTACTAGACAACCACCTAACTCTGCCAACCAATTAGCCTAATAGTCTAATTCGCGACCTCTACTTCTTTCTATCTAAGTTCATATCCACGGTGAGATTAAATGTTTTGCCATATCTTGTCTAATAACACTCACAATACTTCTTTGGCCTACCTCTACCCCTCTATGTAGCTTCCAAAACCAACCTCTTGAACCACCTAAAAAGAGCATCGATACTCCTTCTTTGCACATGTCCAAAATATTGCAGTCTCGCTTCCCTTATCTCATCAGCCACAAGGGCTACCCCTAGCTTCTCCCAAATAGTCTCATTCCTAACCTTGTCACTCCTAGTGTTACCACATATCCATCTTAATATCCTCATCTCTGTGACATGCATCTTTTAAACATATGTATTTTTAATTGGCCAACATTCCACCCCATACAACAAAGATGGTCTAAGCACCATTCTATAAAACTTACGTTTGAGTTTACTTGGTATCTTCTTGTCACAAAACACTCCAAATGCAAGCCTCCATTTTATCCATGCTGCCACAATGCAATATGTGACATCATTGTTGATATCTCCACTACTCTAGATGATGGATCCAAGATACTTAAAGTTTTCTTCTTGGGGATAGGTCGACTGGAAAGCCTCACATCCATGTTGATTTAATCTTTCACAACATTGAATTTTCACTCCAAGTAGTCCTACTTAGTTTGAACCCTTCGGACTCTAAGGCGTGTATGTAAACCTCCAACCTATTATTAACTTTAGTTCGAGTCTCATCAATTTGTACTATGTCATCTGTAAATAGCATACAACATGGAACCTCATCCTAGATAGATCACGTCAGCTCATCCATCACCAAGGAAAATAGGAAAGGGCTCAATATAGATCTTTGATGGAGTCCCATCTCAATAGGAAAGTACTCAAAGTCTCCTCCTACCATTCCTACCTTAGTTTTGGCTTCTTCATACATATCCTTAATTACCCTAACAAGTCAAAAAATGCAGATCTTGAAAATTTTGCTACCAATGAACAATACATATTTGCAAAGGGAAGGGACAAATGAAAATACAAAAATTAGAATGTCTTATTGAGAAAACAAAATCTGATTGCATATATATTCATACCTGCAGAAGAAGGGATTAAGGACTGCAAGCTTTCCTTGTATGTTGAAATAACTTCTTACAAGGATGTTGCACAATAGCCATCAGCCATGATGGAAGAGATAGAGTCTCTTCAAAATAAATAAGACATGGGCCTTGAGATGCCAGAGGGGAAGAGGACAGTTAGATGCAAATAGATTTTCTAAGAAAAAGGTATTCTAGAAGTGGAAGATGCTAGGTTCAAGGCAAGATTAGTTGAAAAGGTTCCAGTAAAAAGGAGAGAATTGACTATAATGAGATCTTTTCTCCAGCATAAAATGCAGATCGATTCACGTGCTACTAGCATGGGTTGCACAATTTAATTTGGAGCTTCATATAGCTTGATGTCAAAGCTTCTTTCTTATATGGATCATCTTGAAGGTTTCAAATCTGAGGGAAAAGAAGATTATATATGCCAATAGAAAAAGTCTTTGTATGGTTTGAGGCGAAACCATATACAGTGGTTCAAAGAGGATTGATCCATCATATATGGCTTCTCAAGGAGCGCATTTGATAGTTGTGTATCACAAGAACAGGCCTGGTAATTCTATAATTCTTTTATTGTTGCATGTTAATGATTTATTGTTATGAAAAACATGTAACGAGCCTCTAAGTCATTTTTTGATGTTGCTTTTTTATTATTGGTTGAAGCATTCCTATAGCTCAATTTACTTATGACTTGATGGTACTTTAGTTATTCATTTGGATTTTTTTTGTAATTTTTAATGTTTTGAGCATTTATAATTGAAAAAGTTGTCTTTAATAAAAAATGTGGTAAAATGGCCACAAAATGAAATGTTGATGATTCTATTACCTTTGGAATGATCATTGTAGGCTAGAAGATGAGGCTTTCGGTGTGAGTTTAAATTATTTAGTTTACTAGCTTTTTAAATTTGGTCTAAGGTTGACCTTGGTCAACAATTGTGGAAATTATGCCTGGATGAAAATTCTATCAGTGTAGCTAGCTTAGGAATATCAAGTTTCGCCTAGAATGATCTTTCGTTCAAATCTCAAGACTTCTGAACTACTTCCAAGCTCCTGGGTGGATTTTGGTTAAAAATAACACTTAGGAGTAGGATATACTTTTTATTGAGATGGCTTCGTATAAAATTTTGACCATTCGTTTGAGTCTAAAACTTTGAATTTGGTGGGATGGGATAGTCTACTTGAGCGCATGAGGTACAGAACGAATCTTGAGCACCCCATTAGAGAGTTTGGGACTTGACCAAAATTGTTATTGCAACAGTTGTTGGTACTTGTCATTTTCTTCATCCTATCAAGATGAAGCCTCTACAATCATAAAGGACCACTTAACTTGAGCATTTGAAATTCCTCTATAGTGCTTCAAAATGCCCCATAATCATGATTTCTATATATCTCAAAATCTATGTGTGATTTTAGAAATCTAACTTTATATTCTTGATCAGGGGCAAAATTGAGTGTGTAATGGGTCTAACCTGGATATTTAGAAGACCCACAGTGAAAAATAATTTTTGCTAATTTTTATATTTCTAGAGAGCATCTGCGCCCCAGGTACGACATGTCCTGGGCCCGGGTCAGTGTTAATTTTGCTTCGCATTTGGTCCCCGTCTCAGACTGCACGCGATCAGTTTTACATTTTCCCTGTATTCCATATTTCCTCCAGGGGCATCAGGGTCATAATCCAATCCCATTTAAACGTGAAATCTCTCATACTTAGCAACGTTTTCAACTCTATATCTCACAAAACCCTATCAAAAAACTCTCTAAGATTTTATCAAATCTCTCATTCAAATTCAAGGATTTGAAGCTCAATTTTGTAACTCAAGGAACCAATTCAAGCTTCAAGTTTCCTTCAAGCTCATCTCAAGAAATCCCAAGCTTAAGGTATGTGGGTCTTCATCCATGAGCCCTTTCACCTATAGAGTCCATCCTTATCTTTTTATAAAAAAAAAGGCATGATTTCAAGTTGTATTACCTAGGGGTTTCACTTATTATGAATTTTGTATGAAATTTATGTTGGGGTTTTATCAGGTATTGTTGATTATGCATGAATATGTACTTTAACTTATGCTATGATTTGGTTTATGTCTATTTAGATTTTGCATGATTTGAGCTTTGAAAACTGTGAATTTTTAAGATGGATTTTATGATACTCAAAATGAGGGTTTTACTACAATATTTGTAGGTTGATTTGAATGACTTTGAAATGATTTGGTTTTACTCTTTCTTGTTCTATACTCATGAATTGCATACACCAACTATGTGTTTGATGAAATTACATAAAAAGGATTCTCAAGTTATTTATATGATTTACAAGTCAAGTGATTTCAAGATAATTATGGGTTCCCATGCATGTATTAAGCCTATGAAAATTTTTCATGATCTAAAGAGAATTTTTGAACTCTTATGCTACGTTTTACTCTCATGTGAAGTGTGAAGCCCTTTCTTGATTATTCAAAGTAATGGTTGATGAGCTAATTTTTTTGTGCTCCTACCAAAAAGATTATATCATAAGGTAAGGATATCTTATAACACCTACCGAAAAGGTCATGTTGCAACATAGAATAAATCATGACTCCTATCAAAAAGATTGTATCCTAAGGTAAGGATATCTCTTAACTCCTATTGAAAAGATTATATTGTAAAGTAAGGACATCATATAATACCTACCAAAATGACCATGTCGTAAGGTAGAATAATATAACGACCCAACCCAGGGACCATGATTAGTGTCGATTGGGCACCTAGACAAATACTAAACTGCATTTCCAACTATAATAGCTAAGGAATCTATCAAAATTTCACCAGAGTTTCCTCTGTTTTACTGACTAACCAAACCTGCAAAAAGCAACCAAACATACAACAAATATCTATACATATATATATGTGGGCCGACAAGGTCACCGCTGCGGTAGAACCGCCCAACAAATGTATCATACATACGTAGTCATACCGCATGCAATATCCCACACCTATATGTATCCACAGACCTCTACACATAAGAACTGAATCATAGGACGGTACAGGGCATCGTCATACCCTCAAATATACATAAATGCAAAATACAGAAAATATGTGTACATGTATACACCAAAAATCTGCTCCCGAGGCAAAGGGAGCACTTCAACGGTAGACAGAGATCCTAAGAAGGTGTCTCTCTAGCTTGCATGTCAGTACTTGCGGGCATGAAACGCAGCCTCCCAAAGGAAGGGGGTCAGTACGAAATACGTACCGAATATGTAAAGCGGAAGGTACGAAATATAAATGAGAGTAATAATCCCAATAAAAATATATGAGTAAAACCTGCATGCAAACATCAAAATAATTCTTTATTTAAAATATCAAAGTAATTCATATCGGATGAGAACGATGACGACCTCCAAACTCGCTCCATACCACAGCATAATACAAAAATATTAAATCCCCAAAATCTCCTACACAAGTCCCAACAGTAGCATAAGTGAGCGAGGCAAACAGTGGCCTAGCACACACATCATAGGATAGGTGAGCCGAGGAGAACAACGGCCAAGCACTCACATATCGTAATGTGTAGAGGTCATCATGACCGATAAGTGAGCTGAGGAAAACAGTGGCCAAGCACTCACATGAGTTGGGGCGAACGAGGCCCAGTACCCACAAATCATGATGCCAATATATCCCAAGCCCAACACCTTATATATCAAAACTAAGCAAAGTCGGCCAATGGGCAAACTGACCCACCGTATCTAACCTACTTCGGAATATATATATACATATATACATATAGTTATACCTACGCA
>JAOTQJ010058367.1:0-13954 GCA_025642045.1 Solanum sejunctum
GCCCAAATGACATAACAAGAAATTCAAAGTGACCATAGCGTGTTCTAAAAGCAGTCTTAGGTATATCTTTCTCCTTCTCCCTCACTTGGTGATAACCTGATCTCAAATCAATTTTTAAAAAGAATTTGGCACCCTATGACTGATCAAATAAATCGTCAATCCTAGGGAGAGGGTGTTTATTCTTAATTGTCGCCCTATTCAATTGTCGATAGTCGATACATATTCTCAAGGTGCCATCCTTTTTTTTGTACAAATAACACTGGTGTACCCCAAGGGGGCACACTAGGTCTTATAAAACCTTTCTCCAATAAGTCTTTTAACTACTCTTTTAATTCACGCAGTTCTGTTGGGGCCATTCTATTTTGAGGGATAGAAATAGGTTGAGTGCTTGGAAGTAAGTCAATACCAAAATCTACCTCTCCTTCTAGAGGTATGCCTAGAAGTTCTTCAAGGAACACGTCAACAAATTCATTCACTACTGGAACTGATTGAAGAGTTGGTGATTCTGTCTCCATATCCCTCACTCTAACTAAATGACATATATGCCCCTTAGATATCATCTCTCTGGCCATAAAATAAGAGAAACTAGAGTTGGCTCCCCAACATTGCCTTCCCATTCAAGAACTGCCTCATTTGGAAAGTAGAAGTACACTTTCTTAGTTCGGCAATCCACAGTGGCATAGCAAGAAACTAACCAATTCATGCCTATTATAATATCGAATTCCACCATTTCTAGCTCAGTAAGGTTAGCCAATGTGTCATGGTCCTAAATAGTTACTACACAGTCATAATAAATCCTTTTAGCCATAATAGACTCACCGACTAGTGTGGATACTTCAAATAGTTTGATCAATAATTTGGGTATTCTCTTAAGCTTCCCATCAACTAGTGGAGTAACATATGATTGTGTAGAACCAGGGTCAGTTAATGCATATATATTATGTGAAAAGATGGACGATGTACCTGTGACCACCTTAGGTGAAGCTTCCAAATTTTGCCGACTCCATAGAGTATAAGTGCAATTCTGGACTCCGCTAGAGCTAGATACGCCTCTAAAACCTCTACCATGACCCATAGGTGCTTGTTGACCACTACCTATTGGATGATCTGATGAAGCTGATGCAATAGCTGATCTAGTAGGTTGTGCTATATCACCCATACATCTCCTTGGGCAATCTCTTATCATATGCCCTGGCACACCACACTAATAACAAGCGTCTATCCCAACATGACATATACATGAATGACTTTTTCCACACTATTTACGAGCCTGTGTAAGGGTCATTTGCTGGCCTGCTGAATATCCCGCTGTCCGAGCACCTTGGCCTTCACTTCTTGGACCAAACTGATTTCTCCTAGACTCTTGAAGTTATGGTGGAGCACTGGCTACAGAGTAGGAGGATGATAGCCTAGGCGGTCTATTATAAAACTGAGGCCTAAGCTCATCTTGGGATGGTGTAAACTAGCCTGTAAACCTGGCCCTCTTGGACTGTGCCCTTTCTAACTCTTATGTACTTCTCCTTTGCCTCTGATCCTCCAATTTTTGTGCAAAAGTTTGCATTCTTACTATATCCATGTCTTTGTTCAAACAAGCAATGGTACAGTCCCTGAATAGATATGTATCCAATCTATCCACAAATCAATGAACTCTATCTGCCATAGTACCAACTACATTAGGAGTATACTTAGACAGGGAATTAAATTAAGGCTATACTCCCTCATGCTCATATTCACTTGGTGGAGGTTCAAGAACTGATCTGCACGGGCCTCTCGGATCTCTAGCGGCAAGTAATGGTCAAGAAATGCCTCTTTGAACACCTTCTAGATAGTTGGAGGTGCATCTATACACTTAGATTGCTTCCAAGCTTCATACCACAATATAGCCACACATTTTAACCTATATGTTGTTAACTCGACAGCTTCTGTACCACTTACATGCATAATATCTAAAGTGCGTTGTATCTGATCAATAAAGTCTTAGGGGTCTTCATTAGGATCTGAACTACTGAAGGATGGAGGGTCCAAACTAAGGAAATCATATATCCTCATGCCAACTGCCCTATTCGCACCACCTGCACCAATAACTGGACCTTCCTATCTTTGAACTTGGCCAACAACTATACTTCGCCAGCAACTATACGAGTCAATAGTTGGACTGCATTTCTGAGATCTTGGATAATAGCATCAATAGGTGGTTCTGATGGAATCTCACTATATCTGGGTTTATCATGAGCTGAAGGAGTTAGAGCCATCTGTCATAGAGAATCCTCTTGAACCTTATTTTGTTGTCTCACTTGATTGGGTATACTAACCACCACTTCTAATCCCTTCCCTTTACCTTTGTTTTGCCTGGTTTCTGGGATACTTGCTGTACAAAACAATTTAGGAGTTAAACATAATACACCTATTACACTTGGGTCTATGGCACGATCTAAAGAATGAAAACAAAGTAACAACTTCTAAATGCCATGTAGCCTTGTGTTTACAAATGTGGTGCACAATACATCAATAAACAAGACTCTACATAAACACGACTTTGTAGACTCCCTAGGATGACCTCTGCTACCAATTCTGTCATGCCCAAAGTCCCATTAAGGCGGACTAGCACCCATTGTCAATAAGGCCTAAGAGAACCAACCTATATATATGCGTTTTCTTTACATATTATGAGGGATTTATATATTCAACATGCCTTTATGAAGGTAGACAGTAATAACAAGCCAAAAGGAAATGCATATGGCTAGGTCGTTGGGGCCACAGTGTCTAAAGTATGAGACATGGCCACACTTTAGTTTACATAGTCTACAAAGCCTCTAGATAAGGAAAAGTATCTGATAAGGGTAGGGATAGGCCCAACCTCAATTAACTATACAATACAAAATTATAAGCTCTAGACATACAAAGTTCTGAAGCAACCTAGAGCTTGGTAACAACAGCTGGATATGCTGTACTCCTACTAGGGAGATCTACTAGCACCTGTACCTGCAGCATGAAATGCAGGCCCCCATAAGGGATGTCAGTATAAAATAATATACTAAGTATGTAAGGCAGGAATACTATATATAAAGTAACAACTCCAATGAGACTATGCACTGGTGTAGCATAAGAGACCACCTTCAGTTATACTATGGGATCTTGTACTTTATGTTCTTTTTATTACTTTACCTTTACTGTATAGTCTGTGTGCAGTATGTAATACAAATGATCGGTTGAATAGTGGTAAACCTATGTCAGGATTGACCCTGGCTAGGATTTTCCTTTAACCCCTTGGGCTACCCACCGTGATAGGATCGACCCTGGCTAGGTGATACTTCCACGCCTCCGATTACCACCCATCCATAAGTAATATACTTTACTTTATCTTTCAATTACCTTTGAGATAATTCTTTTGGTGGTTGTAATATTGTAGCTGTAGGACTGTAGATATAACATATGATAAGTAAATAATCACAAAAGACACCACCACAATGAAAGGAGTTAGTTACACAAATAATGAAATGCATAAGAGGTAGAACAGTACATGAACTTTATTTAGTAGAACGAACTCATGTATCTTGCTATCCAAGTTGTGTATACAGATTTAAAGGTGTCTATGTATGGGAGCATATGAACATGTGAAAGAGTTGAGACACGGTTAATAGTTGTGTAGGAGTTGGTAAGTGCCTTTATGTGCCAAGGAGGGATCTATGTTTCATGCCAATTAATACGAAATCAAGTAGCCTTACATACCTCGCTGTACGACATTGCTATTACCTTGAGATAACCTTCCCTTCCTCCAAATATTTATCTACAATATAGTAGGTGATAAAACTAGCATTAGAAGGCAATAGATACATCTTGGCAGCACAATCTCATAAAAAACAACATACGGGCAGCAAGCGAGTATTTACAACCCGAGCGTATTCTTTCAACCTTTCTGCCTCTAATCGCACTTTCTAACACACATTCTCATATATATATCATGTTCAGCCTATTTTAGTGCCATATAATACTTATAAAAGCCCACAAAGCACAAGACATAACAATTCTATGCAACATACAAAAAGGCGGCATAATGTTACATCCCTTTGCTACATTACGACGTTGACGATTCTAAAACTTTACCAAATTCAACCAAACTGTTCCCACAATATTTATACACACTACTAGTCCTAAAACTGTTCAAAAATAGTCTTCAAAATAGGTGGAGGATGTGAGACTATAACCCCTAATCAATCAGCCCACAAGTTCCCATTACGAGAATAATTATGATATCACACAAGAACCTACTTTTGCGGACTTTAAAAATGGTTCAGCAGCCTTTATACATCATTATAGAACCAATACACATTAAGAATGGTATCCTCCATTCATAATCAATCTAACCCAAAAGATAAAAGCTTCCAAATAAACACAAAAAATGTACAACTTTTGGAACACATGTTGTCCAACAATTTCAGCATAGACATAACCAACATAGTCTCGTGTTTTGCATAAGAAAACCATAGTAAACACAAAACTATAATCACTTACCTTTAGCTTCATGGTTTAGGGACTACTTAAGAACCCTCAAAGCTCCTTTTAGCTGATTTGCAAAGTTAAGAAGTGTAGAGAGAAAGCCTTAAGAAAATCTGATTTTTTGCTCAAGTTGAATGACTTGAGTGAGCTGATTTTAAGCCCTTTTTAAAGGAGCACATGGTTGACTTAACTTTCTAGTTTTAAGACTTATTTTATCAAGAAATCAAAGTACCATTTTTCGCCTTTCACTTGGGCCTTATTATGTTTCAAATTAGTTGGGTCTTTGCTGCCTATTTTGTTTCCTTTCTCTTAGTTTTGGCCCAACTCACCAAGTGAGTTTTATTGTACTTGGGACCTTTATCTATTATTCTTGGGATGAAAATATAGTCCATTTGTGATGCTAAAACATGGGCTAAAGTTACACCTTTAATATGAGATGAAAATATAGTCCATTTGTGATGCTAAACCATGGGATAAAGTTACACCCTTAATATGGATTTTATTCATAATCGGACTTGGACAAATTTGACATCGGGACTCATTTCCATTTAGCTACATAATTTAAGCTAATAAAGTAGGTGACTCACCTACTAGCTTCCTAAATCTTACAAGCACCTCACTTTTCTCACTTAATTTAAGGCCGTGATCTCCTCAATTTGACTTAAAACTTATTTACACTCGACCCTCTTCTGTGTTAGACATACATATTGCCTTTTAATTGGAGATTCAAGAACTTTTAAAAATGGAAACTAATTTGACCAAACCATATCATGCTTCATTTGCATAGTACTATTTTAAGATGTGGGGTGTTACATCTATTATGAGATTTGATAAAGGATTTTAAGGTATATTGCATGAGGTTTTTACCATGTGTTGGTGGATTGATTTACATTAAGTTTTTCACATTATTTCACTCTTGAATTGCGTGATTTTGAACAAGCATTGCACACACGCCAAGTGCTTTATAAAATATCTTGACAAGGATTCTTGATCTATTGATGATCTATTGCATAAGTTATTAATCAAGTGACTTTATGATGATGAAGGTTTTGTATGTATGCATTGAATGCATGAAAAGTATCTATAGTGTTGCAAGTTGACAATACCTTGTTGAGGGAGCGACATGCCTCAACCACTTTGATTACGGGGAGGAGCTATGCCCATCTACCATGTTGAGGGGTATATACCTTGACCACTTTGAAAGTGGGGTGCCGTCTACCATATTGACGGCTATATACCTTTACCACTTTGAATGGGGATGTTATGTCCATCTACCTTGTTAAGGGGCAGATACCTCAATCACCTTCCAAGGGGGTGTCATGCCTTGGATTCCAAGTAATGGCATGTTTGGTCTATGATTATAGTCTCTTCCTACACATATAATCTATATCCTTAAGCAATATGTTTTACAAGCATGTTTTACTTCAAGCATTGATCATGTATGCTATATTATTATTATACTATCCATTGATTATAATTATGTATTTTGTTTATGTTGTCTGTGTCTTATTACATTGCATCCCATATACTCAGTACATTCAAATATACTAACGCATACTCTATGCCTACAAGATGCTACCATGTACGAATTAGAGTACCTCATGATTATCCTCCTCGTGGCTAGTTTTGGCATCTTGAAGATAAGCCTTTTGTGAGTCCTCAAGTTCGGGGACACTAGCTATGCTACTCTTGATTATATTATTTCTCTATATTGATCTTTGATACTATGAGGGTGAGAGTGGAAAGTGTCTTGGCCCCTACCCAATCTATGTTTAGAGGTGTTGTTGGAACAACTGATATATCTATGCTTTGAGCTTTGACTCTTTATGCTTTATAAATGTCAAGACTTCTTTTAGTCCCTTTTTACCATGTTTATATTTTGGTTGTTGTTTTGTTTGCTTCCACAACTAAGGATGTGTAATTAATATACTAAAAGGCTTGTTCATGGTCCTTTAGGTTCACATTCGTCGTGTCACATCTAAGCCCTAGTCTTGGGTTATGAAAAACTTGGTATCAGAGCAATAGGTTATTAATGGTCCTCAAAATTAGATACACCACGCCGATTCAAGTCTTATTCTAGGTTGTGAAGTGCACCACAACTATGAGTAGGAGGCTATGACGTATTTTAGGAAATGTTTCCCTTCTTCATGATCAATGTTGTGCTTTAGGAGTAAGGTAAGGCTTTTCCTATAATGAATATTATTTTCTATTCTAGATCATGCCTATTCCAAGAGGAAGAAGAGCCCGTACTCCCGAGGAGTAATGGGCCCCTTCCGCTCCTCAAGCTGCTCATGATGGGGGAATGGCCCATGAAGAGTTTCTAGATTCTATTGCCATGTTTCCCCTTGCCATGACTAATCAAATCAACCAAGGGGCCTAAACGCCCCATGCTTCTACTCCAGCCTCATGGGCGAGGGATTTTACAAGGATGAATCTACCGACATTCCATGGATCCAAGGTGGATGAGAATCCATAAGAATTTATTGATGAGGTGTATAAGATATTGTGTATTATGAGGATTAACTTGGAGGAAACAATGGATTTGGCGGCATATCAACTCAAAGGGGTGGCTCAAATATGGTTCACTCAATAGAAGATGGAGAAAGGGAATAATATTGTCTTCCTTTTGGGAAGAGTTCAAGGCAGTATTTCACAACCGGTTCTTTCCTCTAAATCTAAGGGAGGCCTAAATAATGTAATTTATGAATCTAAAGCAAGGGTCTATGAGTGTGATTGAGTATGCCCTCACATTCAACCAACTCTCCAAGTATGCCCTAAATGGTTGCCGAGCCAAGGTCAAGGATGAAAAATTTGTGTCGAGTGTGTTCGACTTGGTTAATAAGGAGTGTCATACCGCTATGTTGAAAGGTGATATGGATTTGTCTTTCCTCATGACTTATGCCTAACAACTAGAGGAGGAAAAATTGAGAAAGAGAAGAAGTGGTGAGGCCAAGAGAGCCCGTATTGAAGGTGGATTCTAAAATCCCAAAAGTGGCTGGTTTCCTCACGACCATAAGTTCCAAGGCCGAGGGTCTTCCAATTCTCCTAATAGGAGGTTTTCTAATGATGATCAAAGATTCCAATGTGGTGGTGGTGGGATGCCAAATCCTATGTGTCCAAGATGCAGTAGTGGCCATAATGGCTTATGCTTGAAGAACACTAATGCTTGCTATAGTTGTGGTAATGTGGGTCATAAGGTGATTGATTTTACTCATACTCAAAACAAGGGTTGAGATGGTTATCCACAAGGCCAAGGTCCAAATACAGGTCCAAAGGGAAGGGGAGGCCAACAAAGTGGTGCTCCAAGGCAAAATAGGTTCTATGCTCTTCAAGGGATGCATAGGTAGATAAGGTACTCGATGTCATCACTAGTATGTTAAAGGTTTTTAATTTTGATGTTTATGCATTGATAGACCCGTGTACCACTTTTTTATTTATTACTCCCTTTGTTGCCAAAAAGCTTCATGTTAGGCCCGAATTATTGTGAGCCCTATAAAGTGTCTACCTCCATTGATGAGTCTATTGTTGCTAGAAGAATCTATAGAAATTGTCCTATATTCATATTGCATAAAATCTTGCCTTGTGATTTTGTTGAGCTAGATATGGCGGATATTGATGTCATTCTTAGGATGGGTTGGTTACATGCATACTATGATTCTATTGATTGTAGAACCCGTAGGGTCAAATTCCAATTCCCTAATGAGCCCGTCCTTGAGTGGGAAAGTTATGATGTAGTGGTATAGGGTAGATTCATTTCTTGTCTTAAAGCACAAAAGTTGATTTCTAAGGGTTGTCTCTATCACCTCCTGAGGGTTAGGGATGTTAAGTCCAGAGTCCTTCCTATAGAGTCAGTTCCGATGGTTAATGATTTTATTGATGTCTTTCCCAATGAGCTTCCTGGTGTTCCTCCCCAAAAGGAAATAGACTTTGGTATGGACCTTCTTCCCGATACTCAAACTATTTTTATTCCCCCTTACTGTATGGCCTCGGTGAAGTTAAAAGAATTGAAGGAGCAATTGAGGGATTTGTTGGAAAAGGGTTTCATAAGGCCTAGTAAGTCCCCTTGAGGTGCACCGGTATTATTTGTGAATTAGAAGAATGGATCTCTTAGAATGTGCATTAATTACCGACAACTTAATAGAGTCACCATCAAGAATAAGTACCTTCTACCAAGGATTGATGACCTTTTTGATCAACTTCAAGGGGCTAGTCACTCATCTAAGATTGACCTTCAGTTTGGGTATCACCAAGTGAAAGTGAGGGAGTCTGGCATTCCCAACACAATAGTCCTAACAAGGTATGGGCACTTTTAGTTTGTGGTTATGTCCTTTGGGTTGGCTAATGCACTGGCTATGTTCATGGATCTTATGAATAGGGTCTTTAAACCCTACCTTGACTTATTTGTGGTGATTTTTATTGATGATATCTTGATCTATTCCCATAGTGAGGAGGAACATGTGCATCACTTAAGGGTGGTATTGCAAATCTTGAGGGAGGAGTGATTGTATGCTAAATATGAAAAATGTGAGTTTTGGTTAAAAGAGGTTGCTTTTCTAGGGCATGTGGTATCGACTGATGGCATTAAGGTTGACTCTTAGAAGATGGAGGTGATTAGAAATTTACTTAGACCTTTGAATCCATCGTACATTGGATGTTCCTTCGGTTTGGAGGGTTATGATTGGAGGTATGTAAATGGTTTCTCTTCTATTGCTTCTCCCATGACTAAGTTGACCCAAAAGAAGGCAAAATTTGTGTGGACCGAAGAGTGTGAAAAGAGTTTCCAAACATTGAAAGATAAGCTTGTCTACGCTCCTATCTTTTCTCTACCGGAAGGGTTGGAAGGGTTTGTTATGTATTATGATGCCTCAAGAATTGGTTTGAGTTGTGTTTTGATGAAACATATTAAGGTGATAGCGTATACCTTTAGACAACTTAAGGTGCATGAGAAGAATTATAGCACCCATGATCTTGAATTGGCGGCCATGGTATTTTCTTTGAAAATTTAGTGTCATCACTTGTATTGGGTTCATGTTGATGTGTTTATTGATCAAAAGAGCCTCCAATATGTGTTCATGTAAAAAGATCTTAACTTGAGACAAAGAAGGTGGTTAGAGCTTCTTAAAGACTATGATATGAGTATGTATTATCACCCTAGTAAATCTACTATTTTGGCCAATGCTCTAAGTAGGTAGTCAATGGGTCCTTGCTCATGTTGATGATGGTGGCAAAAGGTTGCTAGAGAGGTTCATCTGTTGGCTAGATTGAGGGTTAGGTTGGAAGAAGTTGACAATGGTGGTGTAGTAGTTCTCTATGGTTCTAAATCTTTTTTGATTGAAGAGGTGAAGGCAAAACAAGATCTTGACCCCGCCTTATTAGAATTGAAGGCCTTGGTGAGAGATGGCAAGGTGGATGTTTTCTCCCAAGGGGGAGATAGTGACCTTAGGTACCGAGGTAGATTGTGTATGCCTAATGTTGATGACTTGAGGAAGTCAATTTTAGATAAGGCTCATAATTCATCCTATTCTATTCACCCAGTTCTACAAAGATGTATAGAGATTTGAGAGTGGTATATTGGTGGAGGGGTATGAAAAGATTCATTGCCAAGTTCATATCCAGATGTCACAATTGCCAATAAGTTAAAGCCGAACATCAAAGACCTGGTAGCCTAGCCCAAGATATAGAGATTTCTACTTGGAAGTGGGAGGAAATCAACATAGATTTTGTGGTTGAGTTGCCTAAGATTAGAAAATATTTTGACTTTATTTGGGTTATGGTTGATAGAATGACAAAATGGCTCACTTCTTACCAGTCAAAACTACTTATAGTTCAAAGATTATGCCAAATTGTACATTCATGAGTTGGTTAGATTGCATGGGGTGCCTTTATCTATCATTTCAATCGTGGGGGTTAATTCACTTCTCAGTTTTGGAGGTCCTTCCAAAGTGTCTTGGTATCAAGGTTAAGTTGAGTACAGCCTTTTACCCTCAAACGGATGGCCAAGCCGAGAGAACTATCCAAACTCTTGAGGATATGCTTAGAGCTTGTGTTTTGGGGTTTAACAGTAATATGGATGAACATCTTCCCCTTATTGAATTTTCTAACAATAACAGTTACCATTAAAGCATTTGTGTGGCTTCTTTTGAAGCTCTTTATGGTAAGCATTGTAGAACCTCGGGTGGGTGGTTTGAAGAGGGAGAGTTGCTTTGCTAGGTCCAGATTTGGTCATGGAGGCCTTGGATAAGGTGAGGTTAATAAGGGAGAGATTGAGAATAGCCTAAAGTAGACAAAAGTCCTATTCCGATGTGAGGAGAAGGGATCTTAAATTTAATGGTTGGTGATTAGGTCTATTTAAAGGTCTCACCCATGAAGGGTGTGGTTCCATTTGGCAAGAAGGATAAATTAAGCCCAAGGTTTGTAGTTCCTTATAGAATGTTCAAGAGGATTGGTAAGGTTTCCTATGAGTTGGAGTTGCCCATTGAATTGAATATGGTTCATCCGGTCTTCTATGTGTTTATGTTAAGAAAATCTGTGGGTGACCCAAGTTCTATTGTACCTTTGGATGTTATCAGTTTGGTAGAAGATAATTTGACTTATGAAGAGATTCTGGTAGAAATTATGGATAGACAATTGAATAGGTTGAGAAACAGGGATGTAGCTTCCATCAAGGTTCTTTGGAGAAACTAACAAGTTGAAAGTGCCACATGGGAAGCCGAGACGAACATGCAAAAGTGATATTCATATCTCTTCCAGTACACTCAAGCCTAAGATACTAATTTAAGTTCGTTTATATGATTTCAATTCTTAAGTTTCATGCCTTATGTCATTTTGCATGCATCCATGTTTATGTTGATGAGTTTATGCTGATTCTGACATTCATGTTTAAGTTCTTGAAATTCTATTTAAATGCATTTGTTGCTTTTATATGTTGGTCTGAAATCCTCATGATTACTTCTCTTATATATGTTTCTTTTATATTTGGGGATGAATATTCCCAAGGGAGAGATATTGAAACGCCCCAAAAAGGCCCAAAAAATGTGCTTCGAAAAAATGCCTATAATCATAAATTTCCTTATATCTCAAAATCCATGCGTGATATCAAAAATCTGACTTCATATTCTTCATTAGGAGGCAATATTGAGTGGGAAATGGATATAATCTGGATTGTAGAAGTCCTGTAGCAGATAATGATTTTCACCAAATTTAAAATTTTAAAAAACTATTTGCGATGGCTCCACGAGCGGACCTATCGAAGATCAGTTTTGTAGCTTATTTAATTTTTTAGTTTAGTCCTAACACATCGGGGTCTTGGACCATGACCTTTTATGTGTAAAAACACCTATACTTAGCCATTTTTCATCTCTATATCACTCAAAATACTCTCAAAACCCTCTCTAACACTTAACCAAATATTTCACCCAAATTCTAGTGTCTCAAGCTTAATACCGGATCTGAAGAACTTCATTCAAGGTTCAAGTTCTCATTCAAATGTACATCAAGGAAATCCCTAAGTTTGAGGTTTGTGGCTTTCAACCATTGGGTCCTTTCACCCATGGTGCCCAACCTTTCTTTTTTTATGAAAATAGAATGTTTCAAGTTGTATTACTTATGGTTGTTATTTATTATGAGTTATGATTATAAATTATATTGAGGTTTTATGAAATGAAGATTGGAAACACATGTCTACCTATTTCAAGCTTATATTATGAGATGGTTTGTCTATTGTAACTGTGCAAGTTTTGAGCTATGAAACTATGATCTATTATGAGATTTGATGAAGGATTTTAAGGTATCTTACATGAGTGTTTTTACCATGTGTTGGTTGGTTGATTTATAGTAACCTTTCTCACATTATTTCACTTTTCAATTGCCTGATTTGAGCTAGCATTTCACACACACCAAGTATTAGATTGTCATGACCCAAGCCTCGGGGCTCGATGTGACAGGCAAACGGGGAACCCGAAGGAACCCCAAACGAACCTCCTAGTATATCATCACACATCCTTGGTCATGGAATCAAGATAAATCAGCATAAGAAATATAAACAAGGGAAATTTGGACTAAGGGAGAGAGAGACTTATAATTAAATAGCTTGAATATCATAATTTATTAAAGCTCAAGCATAATACATATCTTGTCCAACAACACCTCTAACATAGAACTTAGCGGGGTCTAAGACAAGCAACCATGCTCACCCTCATATTCAAAGTATACCAAAAAGGAAAGATAGTCTCTAATAAATAGCAAAAGAACATAGATATTGCCCTCAGACATGAGGACTCACCAACTAGCACTACAGGAAAATGTGACTTTTAATGACCAACTCTTAACGAAGAGATAGAAAATTGGTCATTAAATAACGAGAAAATTTTTTTCCCGTCATTAAGAGGAATTTTCAGTTTAATATTAATGAGGGGACAAAATTTTGGATGTTAAAAAATAAATATCTGGTCACTTTTTAATTAAACGTTAATAACATTAAAAGAAATAGGAACTAAATATATATAAAATTGAGTATTCAGGAATTAGGAATAATCACACTTTCATCAATAACTCACATAATATGATCTTTCAGTTCATTAAGGAATCAAGAACAACTCGCACAATATCAGGGCTTCTCTGATCTATCCAGTTACTTCAAGAATAAGTAACAATTTGCACAATATCCGTGCCTCTCTGCATCAGAATCTCACATCTAGGTTAGTTAGAAGTTTGGCTTATCAGCAGCATGCTCCCTCAAGTTTCTAGGTTTGTTATAAGAAAATAATCCGCAGGTTTCTCTCTTTAATCTTTTAAATACAAATAAGAGGTTCTCTATTTTGATCACAAAACTTATCCTATATAATTTCATCTAGGTTCCTATTTTTTTAACCTTGTTTGCTGGTAGGTTTCTTTTTTTATTGACCTTATTTTTCTGGTGATTTTGTATGTGCTTCATAGTTTGGTAACAACTGGTTGGTTTTAGATATATATTAACATTGGTTCTATGACGTACATAGAATATAAGCTTCTCTGTAGTTTGTGAGAGGTCTTTTTTCAGATTGTATCATCCTATGCTTTCTAAGATTTATAATACAAGCAAATAGACAAGTCACTTTTCTTATAATAGGTTACTCACCTGAAGTATTCTAAGGACTTCTAATCCCTACTCCTAGAATGAAAAATAACTCCTTAAAGACTCTATAATCACTTTGATTAGATTTTTTTCATTCACAATGTGCACGATCTTATTAATACGCATACATTTAATTGTTTTGGCAATGAATTCCATAGGCCTCAAGGTGATGGTGGGGTGGCTCCTATTGATGTGTGTCCTAAATGTGGAAGGAGCCATGGAGGCCCATGTTTGAAGGGTTCTAATGCATGCTATGAATGTGGGGAGGTTGGTCAAAAGAATATTATCTTTGGGGCTATCTTTATGCTCTCACCAACTTTCAACTTCCTACTTCAACAAACTTCT
>JAOTQJ010058398.1:0-13953 GCA_025642045.1 Solanum sejunctum
TTTTCCAAGTACACATGAACCATAAATACTAGAGCTAGAATGTTTAATACAATCAATGCTTTTATTCTGCCTAAGTATATCTAAAATAGAAGACCTCGGATGACCTAATCGATCATGTCATAGCTTAGGAGTAACGACAACAAAAGTTTAAGGAATAACTTGATTGGTGTGAGCAGATGTATAGGGATAAAGGTCACCTCGGCTATTACATCTCATTATTGGCCTCCTCGTCCGATAATCCTTTCCAGAAAACCCAAAATGATCAAACTCAACTGACACAAAATTTTCAGTAGTAAATTTTCTCATAAAAATCGGATTTTTGATCAATTGGGGAGCATGTAAAATATTTTTCAAGGAAAGGGATTGACACGAGAAAGATATATTAGATTGACCATAGCCAAGAATTGGAATAGTGTGGCCATTACCAACAACAATATTATGATTAGGATGATTGCTCAAATTAAAATAAGATGAGAGATTACTGGTAGAGAAAGTCATATGAGACGCTGCACTGGTGTCCATGTACTTAGCCAGATCAGGTTGCTGCAGAGACATAGTGTGCATTGCAGCTTCAATGTCTGTGGGAGTGTATGAACCAGACTGTCTAAAAGGAGGAGGAGGAGCCTGTTGCACGAAAGCCTGCTGCTGTTGTGGCCTTAGGCCCAATAAACCTGCCTGCCTTGTGGGAGGGGGCCTAGCGCACCCTTGAGTGGGATAAGGGCAGGGAGGTACGGGCCAAGGCTATCTCCAAGGGTACTACGGCCATTGTGGCAGTTGTGCCGACCATCCACCCGAGCCAGAGTATCCATCCGTCTGACCACCTTTGCCACCACCAAAGCCTGAGTTGTCATGACCACCACCAGTAGTTTTCCGACCACTACTGTTTTTCCAGCCACCAGAGTTCGAACCACCACTGTATTTCTTTTTTGAATCACCTTTCTCAGAAGTAACCAAACCATCATCATGCACCGTGGCCATCAAGGCAAATTCCATGGTTGCCTCCTTGGCCATGCCGGCCTCCTCTGGGGTCAACATCGATCGAGCCTTATAGAAAGGGGGTAGAGGATTACTCTGCCTAATTAAAGTGCCTACACCATGGTAAGGCTTGGTGAGTCCACTAATCATTTGCAAAATCATACGACTATCAGAGACTGGAGCTCCAACGTTTTTTAATTGATCCACAAGGGACTTAAGGCGTTGGCAGTATGTAGAAGCATTTGGAAAGTCCTCCATAATAGTAGAAGAGAACTCTTGTTCTAGAGTAACAGCACGGGAATGTTGATTGTCTTGGAATATATCGTGCAGTCTATCCCAAGTTTCCATGGTCGTGGCATCGAGCTTGATTATTGTTTGCAATAGGTCCCTAAAAATTGTAGAATAAATCCATAATATAACTGTGGCATCCAAGGTCGACCAAAGTTCTTTCTCTTCATCATTAGAAGGGGGAGGAGGCTTGATTTTAGGAGGGATGATATGATGAAGGACCCTGTGTGATTTTGCGTGAATTTGAAAAAGCTCTGCCCACGTAGAATAAGAAACGTTACCATCTCAAGAACAATGGGAACACTGATCTTGATATTGGTGACGGTGAACGCAGGGAAACGATGATTTGTTATTCGACATTTTTTGGAGGCTAAAATAAACAGAGAAAAAAAACAGAGAAGAAATAGAGGAGGAGCGATGGACAGAGACCTGTAGCGAAGGGCAAGCGGAAGCGAGAAGAAAACCCTAAGCAACTGATACTATGATAGAAGGGGAATGTTTTCCTTGACCATTAATAATATGCAAAGTCAGAATATATACAAAGTTAAGCCTTCAATTAGGCGTGAGACTAGCCTAATTCTAAGGAACTAAATATCTACAAGATATTTACATTCCAAAAATATAAACAAGATTTACACATTCCAAATATATATTACAAAAATATGTACAAAATATATTTAACAATTGAAATATTTAAATAATGTATATAAATCAATATAATTATACATATATGTAACTTTCGTCCCCTTCAGCTAATTTAAAGTTATTAGTCATCTGCATATTCAACAAATAAAAAAAGTTACATAAGTCGTATAATATAATTTTATCACATAAAATATTTATACTAAATTTTTGTGAAGGTAAAATTTTAACGACAAATAATAATAGTACAAAGTAGTTTCTTAAAAAAAATATTTTTACAAAGAAATGTCTTTACCTGATAACAACAAAGACTTACAAAGAAAATTTTAATTTCTTCATTTAGGGGTACTGATTAAAGTTTTGTTTTCTTTATTTTCATTATAATTATTATTTAATATTTAAATAGTTAGATATTTTACACTCACATTCATATACAACTCACAAAATGAACAGTGGAAATTAAAAAAAACAAGAATATAGTGATAAAAGAACATGCATGGTGAGAGTCAGCATAAATTATAGTTCCTTCAAAAACATGTTTTCACTACAATATGACCTCATGCTCATATCAAGAAGAATTACATATGAAGTAATAACAGTACTACATCAAAATATTACAAAAAGATAAGGAATATGAAAAGTAGTCCAAAGAATGACAAAATTAGTTATGCACATAAAAAATTAATTAAAAAAGAAAGAAAGAAGAAGGCATACCAACAAAAGTAAGAACTCTAACAATCTTGTTTCTTCCCAGAAATCGTGCTACATTCTTTACAAACTATCATATTTGATATGAATTTATACAAACATATTGATGCAATGCAAGTAAGTTGGAAGAAGAGAAGGTAGAATCGTTTTTAAAGATATCAAATACATTAAATGCTATTTTAATAAGAGTAGACAAAGAGATTTAGAAATATAATGCACGACTCCATAAAGTACTTCTTTCGTTTTTGTTTTTTGTAATTTAGATTTTTAAAATTTTAGATGAAAAGACTTGACAACAATATTATTTATTTATTACCATTTACTTTCTTTATGTCTATGAATTAAGTTAGTTTTTGGGGCTATAAAAGTCCATCAATTTTTGATGAGTATGTAATTCAGTTTTTTAACTTAATGACGTCTTGTTTACACACCCCTTTATGTAATTTAAATCCTATTATCAAATTAGATATTTAATTGAATGAAGTCAAAAAGTCGCTATACATTTATTCAATTAAAATGATAATTTTTAATAATTATATGTTTTATAATATTTTAATTTATAGAGGGGTAAAATTATAATTTAACTTTGAAATTAGGAGATCTCTACCTAATTAATTAAAATTATTATTTAATAAGTAATGACATAAGGTAAATAAGTAATGTCATAGGAACAAAAAGATAATCCTACCATCTTATCACTTTTAGTTATATATAATATAATATGACGAGAAAAGGCAGCCCAGGCAACATATAAATGTTGAGAAGAAGGTTCAAGAGAGAAAAATGAGCAAAAGCAAGGATCATACATGTTTTGTCTCCTACTAAGAGGAAACCACTGTCTCCAAGGGTAGGAATGGAAAATCTCATAGAATACAAAAATTACAATCTCCCTTTTCATTGCTGTGTTGTTGTTGACTTATATAAAAGAGGAGTAAAGTAATGAGAACAACAATAATTATTATATACATGAGATCCAAAAATGGCTAAACAAATGTTGAAAATAGTCAAACATTTAGACTTTAATCCTTATCGTGTTGTAAGTTTACCCTTTCTTGGAATGTAGATGATATTGTTATACATATTTTTGTGATTGCTGTCAAGGTTTGGATTTTGATGTGTTGTTCTTGTGAAGGTTTTGTTTCATTACTAGTTAAAGGTGGAGAAGGATTCAACTGAATCCCTTTCTATTGTGCAAATAAGATGAAAAAAGATTTTTTTTTTTTTGTCTTGGATATAGAAATGTATGCTTCCTCCGTTCCCGTTTAGATAGGATTTTGAAAATCAACCAAATTTTTCTTTGATCGAAATTTCCTTGGAGTTTTCAAATATATATTTTTATTTGAAAAAGTAAAACTTTTTCACAATCAAAGTTAATAAGTTTGAATCTCTATTGGAAATTGGTTTATTGAAGTTGCAACATCTCCTTACGAACACACTCATTAAATAAACATCCATCTGAGAAGTTGATGAAAGCAAAACTAGGAGTTGTTCCCTTGACATGTCGATGAATCCATCAGACTTATTGTAGCGTCAAAACAAGCTGTGAACTTAATCATGCCTATCCAGCAAAACATAAGAGGAGGTTTGGACAGTCGCTCCATAGCACAAATTACCTATAATTTTTCAAGAAAATGAAGAAAGCAGTAATATGAATAGGACTTTAGTAAACAAGATTGATTTCAAAATCATTTATACGGCCTAAACCACTTGAAAAAAAAGCTAAAAATCCATAAAAATGTACACTACAATAATTAAGGCTTTAGTGGTAATAAGTATGCAACGCTAAAGCTTTTACTGGTAACTAGTTGATTGCCATTGGATCTAACATTGCTAAAGGATTTAATGACAATTGCATACACACTAAAATACTTAGATGATTACACACCTTATTCTGCGACAAATGTTAATATCAAGACGTGTTGTGCTTCACGAAAATCACAAAAAACTAATACGTTATTTTAATGTTATCAACATAAAAGTGATTTCAAGAGCTAATCTTGTGTTTGAGTTAATGATTAGCTTACTAATATTTCTCCAATTCCTGATTACAATAAAGTCTTCCATATGTAAATCTCTAAACATCGTAGTGTACAAACTGAAATCATAAAATAAGATGAATGTCAAATATAGTTAAAGCAAACATGAAAAGAATAACACAGAAAATATTTCATAACAGAATGTTGTTAATCTACCCAACAAAGCACAACTTACTGTTTATTCTGCTAAGTCTCTTCTTTCTGATTAAATAACGGGATATTCTTCCGGCCCACAACTTGAAGCTCGTCCCCTCCCGCCCTCGTACCTTCAGCATATTCCTTAATGTTCTTGGCAGAATCTTCAAGATGAGAGCTCTCTACAATTTTGATTACTTTTAATGAATTAATATCCCCAAAACAAGGTGGAATCTCCTCAAGCTGAAGACATCCCTGCAGTTTTAATTTCTCAAGCGCAGGAAAGGATTCCTCTCCAACCTCCCACTTGGCAAGATTCACGTCACACAAGTTCAAATATCTGAGTTTCTCAAAGGTGTCTTCCTCCCTCATGTTCCATTCTCCCCCCTGAATGATTGCCTGATAAAGGAACAACGCTTCAAGGTTGGGTAGTCTCGCTATTGTTGACAGTGCATCAGATGTCAGATCAAAGTCAGCCAACCGCAGTATTTTCAAATTCAAAGGGAAGTGAAAATTCCAGGATCAATTTGTTGCTGCAGAGGATCCGCTGTCATTTTTGTTTGAACTTTTAAATTCTACAGTGAGGCGTTCTAGTTCAGTCAGGAAATCCAATTTTGGGAACCAGTGTTGCTCTGTTGAATAATCTGATGATTCCTTGAGAACAAATCCAAGATCTTGAAGGTTGGGAAACCTTTTGAAAATATCCTCTGTGTCTTTCGAATAGGAAAGCACGAGTCTCTGTAAGAATCTCAACTTCTCTAACTTTGTGTCCTCAGCTATCAGTATTGATTCATTTGCATCTAAATCAAAGAAAGAACAATCAATCACTTGCAGCAATCGCAACTTTACAAGATCCCAAATTCTCGGTAATAGTACGAAGGTTGTTCTACTGTTTTCCATCAAAAGAGTTTCCAGATTGCAGAGGTTTGAGAAAGAAGCAGGCAGAGATTTAACTTTTGTTCAAATGCATAAGAACCTCAAATGATTCAACATGCATATTTCATTCAGCAAAGAATCTTTCACCATGATAAAAGAGCGATAAAGGTACAACACTCTAAGAAGCCTCAAGTGTCTTAGGTGAAATGCATTAGAAAGACGGTCATCCAGCTTGTCTCCATATATCTTCAAAGAATACACATGTTTACTAGAATGCCTTTTCTTATTTGAATTGAACACGACAAATTTATTAAGCTCAAATAACTCTTCGTTATAATCAATGGTCACTATACGTGGCATCAAATCTGAAAAAGAAGATGGAGCAACTGAACTTATTGAGGCATAAAACTTTTCCTTTCTTGCTTTTATCAAACAAAAGTCATGCACAAGATCATGAAGTTGGATAGTTGGGTGCTGACCTATCTCATTGGAAAGAATTACCAAGCTACTGGAAACTAAGTTATCCAAATAAACCTTCTTCACTTCTGCCACACTCTTCAGATCTGTCTGTTCCACAAGTCCTTCAGGACAAAAATAATCTATCATCAGAGAGGCTACCATTATAGCATCCTTTGGCCTACTTGCAAGGTAAAGTAAGCATGGCTTGAGGTGATCTGGTAAATGGTCATAACTTAATTCCATAACCTTCATCACTTCCACGTCACTGTTCAAAATAAAGGAATCCAAATCATTTCGAACTTCAAGCCACACGGTCTTTTTCTTTTCCCTCCCTGCAATGACTCCAGCAATCAGATCAGACACCAAAGGAAGCCCTTTACAATTTTGGGCTATTTCTTTACCAACATCCAATAGGTCACCGGGGAAACTATCGTTTCCAAATGCCCTTTTCTCTAATAACTCCCAACTTTCTTCTGGTCTTAGCGATCGAAGGTTAAGAGGAGCAGTGTAGAGCTTTCCATGCAAAGCCACTTTCTTTTCTCGAGTTGTCAAAATAATTCTACTTCCTTTCTCAACTTCTGTAAAAGGTCTTGTTAACTCATCCCATGTAGTAGTATCCCACACATCATCTAAGACAATAAGATACCTCTTTCCATACAGTTATTTCCGTAGCTTATCAGCAACATCAATATTCTCACTCAATTTTGAATCTGAGTCACTAACTTGATTAAAAATTTTATTCAACAATTTTTTCTCATCATATTCTTGGTCGACTGTGCACCATGCACGAAGGTCGAAATGACTAGAAACTCTCTTGTCATTGTATACTTTGTATGCCAAAGTAGTTTTACCTGAACCCGGCATACCAGTGATCGAAATGACATCTAGGTATGCCGTTCCACTGGTAAGCTTTCTAATTATCAAGTTTGTCTCCTTCTCAAACCCAACAATTATTTTACCAATTGTTAATGACTTGCTTTCAACTGGCTTCTTGGGAGTGTTTACAACGACGAGGCTCTAGTTCTTGGGAATCTTGTCAATTAAATTGGAGATGTCTTCTTTGATAAGTTTGATCCTTTTTATGGTAACGGGAAGTGACAAAAAAAGATGTAAGAGACCATTATCTCGAACAATAATTGAATCAATGACATCTTTTGCCTCATATGCCACATCTAAAACACGTGCCCAAAGATCTTTATATAATCCTTGCTCAACATTCACGAAGAACGATCTTATGAATTCTAGGTCTTGTTTCACCAGCGCAAGTTCTTCCTTTATCAAAGCAATTGAATAAGCATCAGAATCCAACAAATCATTTAAGTGTATGTGTAGCATATGCATGAAGAGGGGTCCATCACTCGTGGGGAAGCAACATTGAGATGAGTTCGGGGCTTTCAAATAAATATTTTTCAGATCTTCCTTGAGGAGTTCAATATTTTCATGCAAGTCTAGAGTGGCACAGTTTGTCCCATCAGTACTCTCTTTATTCCTTGATTTCTCTTCTAAGTCACTAACAAGAGTTAATATCTGCCTGGAAAGTACTCCAACACGTGCCAAAAGATCAAAAAATTTGTCATGATGAATCAAGTCCCCGGGCACATCAGTGAGAATAATTAATAGGAATTCCATCATGACATGAATGCTTCGAGCCCCTGGAGTGCTAGCGGTAATAACAGTTACCATGTGCTCTTGCAGATGAATTAGACATTCCCTAAGAGTATTTGGAGAGGTTTCTAGAAGCTGCTTAATGAAGCGTCCAACTTCTGCTGAAGTTGAAGCTTTCAAATTTGTATAACATATGTGCATAACATCCAGTTCAATTGGAACAATCTTCAAGAGTAGATTTTCTAGCTTGAAGAGTCGAGAGTCTTCATCAATCTGATCCTCCCAAAGGAAGTGTCCTACTCTCTCAGCCATCAGTTGAAACAGAGGTGAGACATTCTCAACCATCTCATGCTTAATGTAGCCATTCACTGTCAATCCATGGAAATCCTTCACGTTGCCACATACATTCTGAAGAACCTCATATTGAGTTACTAATGGAAACGTCATCTTTTCAGCACGATACTTGGATAGATGATGAAGATTCAAGAGGAGGAGGTCCAATTGCTCATTCATCATGGTGCCATTTGATTTAACATGATGATGAGAGCTGATACAGTCATCCAGACTATCGACGAGGCTAGGAAGGACTTGATGTGTGTTGTATTTACCCCTGACGTTGTTGTCAACATCTTCCAAAATTGTTCGAAGCAGATTCTCAACCTCTTGTCTTTTGCCAGTCATTACATCTTCAAATTGCTCCAGATCTGAATAAGAAAGCTGGAGATATGTACAAATAAATGTCAGGTTGAATTACAGCTTTTCAATTAGAACCACATCAACAGCTTTTTGATCTTCCTCATTCTTTAATCTGTCCATGAAATCGAGAACGTTGGCAACGTCCTTGAGAAGAGCAGAAAAAGCCACCTGCTAAAACAACAACTGTTATTTTTGATTATGTATTATATAATAAGATAATGACCCAAGTAAGTATGATATGGCATACATACCTCTAGGTTGCTTGCTTTCCCTTTCTCTCTTTCCATGACGTACAGTGCCTTTCGAAATACTGATAAAAAAATTTAAAACACACAGTTGATGAAAACTCTGATACTTGTGTGTATGACTATAGATAGCTGACATTGTCAAGTTGGGAACATTTACCATTCTCAACGTTACTAAAGATAGATAGCTGAAAGGAGTTGTACAATGAGCTATTTAAGTTGTTCACCAGAGTAACAATGGAATTTGTATAGTGTCCTAGACCAAGCAATGATACAAATGAACAAAGCAGAGTAACTCAATCAGTTGGTTTCATACATCCATTTAGTTTTAATAGACAATTTCAAATCTAACAGATCATTTTTGTCAAATGTTAATTATTATGTTGTCAATAAAATCAAAAGAAGAATCTTTTAATGATAGAGAAAAGAAGAGACTTTGAAGATGAAGTTACCTTTACAATAGAAGCCCTTTGTTTGAGAAATAATGGCAAAGAGAGTTTGCTGAATGAAGAATCAAATAGGTAGATGTGGTCCAAAATTATTAAAATACAACTCATTGGTTTTAGTACTATTATTTATTAATTGTTGAGAAAACAAGAGACTTGTCTTTGTTTTGTGGAAGTTGGTATATGTGTCCACGTGGGCACATGTCCAAAACAGATTCTTTATTCAATGTCAAGTTGGGAACATTTACCATTCTCAACTTCAATATAGATAGCTGAAAGGAGTTGTGCAATGAGCTATTTAAGTTGTTTACGCAGAGTAACAATTGAATTTGTGTAGTGTCCTATACCAAATAATGTTTTTTAATCAGTAGTGTCTGGGTCACTCTGTTGGAATTTGAACCTGAGACATCCCAGTTCTCATTTCTCAACTCCTTTATCGACCAACTAGTCTACACTCTTAAGTGCCTAGGTTATATCCATGTCCAATTTTCAAATACCCCTTTTCAACGTTTTCTTCAAATTTCACATTTTTTATGTACAAACGCCCATTCGTTCTTCTGCCTGGGTGAGGCTTCCGCTATATCCCACTAGAAATATGACAATATAATAACGACAACGGGAATGATTAAAAGTCCTACTCTGCTTGTTTATTTCTAAAAGACTTGCAGCATATTGCATTCAATTCGTAAACTGTAAATTGTAATAGTAAGAGCCATGATAACCATTTGATATTTTCCCACAAATAAAGACTTGATGATACACATCATAAATCTTCAAAAACGAGTCTCAACTAATTAACTAAGAGATTTGGGTGAAGGCCTTATGATCGAGGCTACTAAAAAATATGGCTTTCGTTCATCAATCTTCATAAGGAAATTGCAACTTTCCTTCAAGGTACCTCTACAATTTCTGCTTATTTCTCTAAATTGAAAAGAGTTGTGGAATGAGTCGGAGACCTTGATACCCTTCCTGACTGAAACTATGTAACATTTTGAGAGTTTTAGATTCACCAAAGATAGAAATTGTATCAATTTCTCATGGTCTTAAATGATTCTTATATGCAAGCGAGAAGTCAAATCTTGTTTTGATTGCGTAACCTACTATGAATCAAGCCTACTCCGTGCTTATGAGTGATGAAAGCTGTTAGAGTGGGTCAAAGTTCCACATTGGGGTGGTGGACTTGGGAAATCCTCTCCTTATGGGCTAGCTTTTGGAGTTGAGTTAGGCGAAGGTGTCATGTCTGTACAAAAGCCAACAGGCTATGACTGCTTCTGCCTCAGCTAGCGTACTGGGGGAACATCCTATGTCTAATCAGGGACTACTGCTGTATATAGTTCTATGACTGGCAATGCCACTAGTAATGTCACAAGGTTAAAGAAGAACAGTAACTGTACTGTGCATTCTGTAAAAACACTTAGCAAAGAAGTGCTTCAGCTATCCCTCAGACAAGTCCAAGAAGTAAGAGGGTGTTCCTGCTGCTAATGCTTACAATGTTGTGATGGATGCACAAAGTGGTGGTTCACAGGGTATCCTTGCATTTTGACAAAAGTTCAGATTATTCATATGCTAAATGGTGCTCAAACCACTGTAATAGCAAACTCAGCAGGTACCAGATACTGCTTTTGTAACTGTTAATGCCAAGAATGGAGCTGATCCTGATCTACTTACAAAAGGTATTTCTACCTACAGGAGATGTGGCACTAGTCGGCTCAAGTATTCTAACCAATGGAATCATCAGTAATGTTCTTCATACAAGTGAATCTTTAGGATCAAGACAGGTGAAATTGAAAGGTCTAGTAGCCAAAGGGTATAGTCGAATTGATCATCAGGAGACATGCTCCCTCTCCTGTAGTCAAAAGGTTATTGCGAGATCAATTCAGGCTAATGCTTCCATCAAATGGATATGTACAATGCCTTCCTTCAAGATGATCTGCCGCAAGGTTTTAAGAGCCAGGGGGAGACCAGACTAGTATGCTGGTTATTAGAACAAAAGACAATAGTCACCCCAGTGGAGACAAGTACCAGATTAAGCGCCAAATCAATGGATGATCATGTGAATTGCTCAAACAAACAAACACTGATTGGGCAGCATATCCTAATCTCTTGGAAGTTCAACTGAAGCTAGCATCTACAGTATCTGATCTAACATGGTATAATTGGGTCAGATTGTTTATCCAACTCTAAAAATCTCTTAGCTCTTCATTTCTCTACTTACTAATCCAACTTAAGGACTAGTTTGAACTTACTACCAAACATGAGAAACTATTTTTGTCATTATATTGAAGAAAATCTTTGATTTCATGAGAGTACCAAAAATTAAACAAACTATTTGATGAGTTGACTAACCTTTTTACTTGATGAAAATGTCCTCTGCTTGCTTTGTATTTCTATCAGTAAAGCTCAAATTCTGGAATCAAACAGAGAGTATGGAGGAATAATTAAAAAAACCAGAACACAAGAAATATATAATTAACATATTTGACAAATAGGTATTGATAATATGAATATCCGACCAAAGAAAGAGTGCTGCTTATAAAAAGACCAAAAAAAGCCTATTTTATTGATTGGGGGTAGTGCAGAAACTAATCTGAGCATTAAAAAATTTATAGACAAAATCATGCATAGTCCAAAAGGTTACACGCAGGGGTCATTTGGTACAAAAATAAATAGTGTTGCAATTACATACAGAGATTAATAATATAAAAATTATTTTTTATCAAGTGTTTGATTCATTGTTTTCATCTAATTTTGTGCTTAGTTCAAAACATTAGAAAAAACTTATTTCCAATTATACCCTTAACTTACTAGCAATCAGATCAAAGTAGATTTTTTTTTATGACTTCTAACTAGTTAGAAGACTAATAATTTTGTTATCATATTTGCTATTTTCTCACTTGAATTATTTGAGAATAAATAATTGTGATCTTAATAAATTCATTACTAACAAAACGTCATGTCACGACCCAAGCCTAGGACCTAGACGTGACACGACGAATGAGAAATTCGAGGACAATCCAAATAAGCTTCTTGACTGTAACATGCACACATTATTGGTTGCGAAAGTAAAAATTAGCATCAACAAGAATCAAGTATAAAAAGGGAAGCGAGACTAAAGAAAATCTTTCATAAACTTAGAAATATAAGAAAAGTCAAGCTTGAAAGCATATACGAACTTAGTATCCAACAACACCTCTACTTTAGAATGGAGTGGGGGCTAAAACACTTTCTGGGCTCACCCTCATAATAGTAAGTATCCAACATAAAGAAGAAGTCTCAACATAACATAAATAATATAGATATTGTCCTTGGAATTGAAGACTCACCAAAGCTTTCTTCAATGTACTAAATTAGCCACGTGGAGAAGGATGATCGAAATAAGTTTTGGTCCCTACATGATGTTATCATATAGGCATAGATTATGTGTTAGTACGTTTGAATGTACTAAGTATACAGGATAAAATGCAACAAGGATATAAGCTATCATATTCAAAATACATACATATAAGCAATGGATATGATCTCAATATGACATGTATGATCAATGCTTGCAATAAAACATGCATGTAAAACATTCAAATTACACATGATAATATACATATGTGGGAGAAGACCTCAACCGACAAATACCAAGTAGCTACAACTTGGACACCAAGACTTGACATCCCTCGGTTCAGGTGATCAGGCATGACACCCCCCAGCAAAATGTGGTCTACTTGTCAAGGCAAACTGAACATGATAAACATGTAAAAGTGTACTAGATGGATCCACTAGTATAGTAAAGGTAAAGTATAATCCTATGTTGGCACATAGTTTAGAGACTAAAGAGTTTATATAAGGACCCCTTGGTTCGAGCCCCTAACTAAAGTACTCAATCAATGCTAAGTCTAATCCCATGGAATACTTAAAATAATCGTAACTTTAATAACTTGTAATAGACATGATAACATGACATGAGTAGCGCTAAAACATATTGACCTTTAATGGTGAGCCTAACTTGAAACATGAGAGTAAATGATAATAAACCCTTGCTTTACATGAATGACTCACAAGAGGTAAAAATCTTGAAATAGGGCACAACTTGATACTTGTAAAATCATAGATAATTTCATGAATTAAATACATGCTTGAAAGCCATAAGTATCTTGAAACACTTGACTTCTAGATCATGTAAATAACTTGAGAATTCTTGTTATGTAATTTCATCAAACACATGGTGGGTTCATGATATTTGTTCAAATCATGCATGTGAAGAGTAAGCAAGAAGGGTAAAAATCAATTCAAAATCAACCCACCAATATTGTAGTAAAACCCTCATTTTGAGTATCACGAAATTCATCTCAAAAGTTTATCATAGTTCATAGTTTTCAAAGCTCAAATCATGCATAATCTCAATAAGCATAGATCAACTCATAGTATAAGTTTAAAACAGATATTCATGCATAATCAACAAAACTTGATAAAACCTGAACATAACTTTCATTTAAAATTCATAATAAGAGATTCTCATAGGTAATACAACTTGAAATTATGCAATTTTTGTAAAAAGAGAAGATTGGGCTCCATGGATGAAAGGACCCATGGATGATGACCCACATACCTCAAACTTGGATTTTCTTGAGATGAGCTTGAAGAAAACTTGAAGCTTGGATTGGGTCCTTGAGTTCCAAAATTGAGCTTGAAATCGTTGAATTTGAATGAGAGATTTGATGAAGTCTTGGAGAGATGTTTGAGAGGGTTTTGTAAAACGACAACAACAACATTACCCCAATGCCTCAAAGGCTCCCGATCCGTTGTGGGGTAAGGGGGGTCGGATGTACGCAGTCTGACCCCTATGTTTAAAAA